>ML121536.1:131476-194246 GCA_003788615.2 Terfezia boudieri ATCC MYA-4762 | reverse complement strand
TGAGACGAAACGGACCGAAGAATTGGGTCAGCAGTCTATTGACTAATTATTTTATCTGAGCACATCCGAGTCGATTATCTCGACGATGCTCACAAAGGGCAAGTCACTGAAAAAAAACGCTTTCGCACTTTTCTCATTATATAACGATTTAGAAGTAACGAATTCTCTCGCACGGTCTTCTAAAGGGTTTCTGACGTAGGAATAAGAAGCACATTTTTACCTAAGGCATTTTTGACGACAAGGAAACATTCTCTTTAATTCTCTTTCATTGTTATTGCTATTGTAAAATGTCACTTGTTTCCGTGAGCGTAAAAGAAATGATCAATTATAGCCTGCGAGGGTGGTTGTTGTAGAGGTCAGTTTCTTGTAGCCTTATAGTATTGTTGTTTGTGTTAGATACTCGTCGAGATACTCGAGGGTTTAGACGAAGTCGTTGTGTGAGGCAGCTCATTCAACACTGTACAACTGCTTACGGCTCCACACTAGAGCTACAATGATTCGTTCGAATTGACTTCTAAGTTGAAACCAGCCAGTTAGTTTTAAAAGTTTAAACGCGATCAAAACGAAACGGTTCCGCGAAGCATTAACTGTAATCGAATTACCTTTATTGCTAACTGATGGGGATATCTGAGCACATCCGAGTCGATTATCTCGACGATGCTCACAAAGGGCAAGTCACTGAATAAGAAACGCATTTTTATCTAAGGTATTTTTGACGACAAGGAAACATTCTCTTTAATTCTCTTTCATTATTATTGCCATTGTAAAATGTCACTTGTTTCCGTGAGCGTAAAAGAAAATGATAATCCTAATGGAAGAATTAAGGCTGCGAGGGTGTGCTAAGACTATGACATTACTACAATCTTCTCATACTATCCTCCATAGTCGTGCCGAATCCAACTCGAACTAACTTAAGACCACGTGAAGCCGACACTCCTGAGACCTCGCTAATGTCGCTCGCTTATTTCGCCCGTTCCTTCAAGCTCTACCAACCTCAAAGCCTCAAAGACCTCCGGTAATTCAGTCACATGTTGCTATTATCAGAAATTTACGACTCACTTTATAACGGGTTTTCATAGTATGGTTGGGGTTTTCATCAGTTTAGGATATGAGCTATCTTTCATTGTTTTCTTTTATAGGCGATAGTGGCTGGCTTTGCAGTGCCAAATTATGGCGCTGAATTAACTCTCTTCTACAATCCACATAGCTCTTCTCATGATCAGTCAAGCGCGAGTGTTTTCCTACTTAAGAATATGGGAACATAGAAACCAAGTATAAGGTTGAATGGTATAGTGTAGCATTGGTGTAGAGAACATCAGAACATATTCTTTTGGAATGGTATTCGCGTTGATGTAGGATGTGGTATTCACAATTATGTTTGGCTCGTCATGACGAGCGCCATTGCTACCTCTCAAAACAGCTAGATATTGAAGCTGCTGCTTTTCCTTTATAGGATAGTAAAATTATTAGCGTGATCAGCTTGAAGCGCTTCCGTTACGGAGAGTTGAAATATACGTCTTGGTGCGGAGCCTAGTATCGGTCGGGGATTAGCAATCGGGGTAGGGTCTGGGGAAATTACTTAGTTATTAGTATGGGCGCCATCCGACCAGTAGAAGCTTAGGCTGCTTAGCCGACCTCAACCACACTGTAATATTTTGTGGTTACCCGAAGTGCCAACAGACTACCTAATTTAGACATCTCCGGCATATGCTAGCTCAGACAGCTCCGATTCAGACATCTCGAGCATATGGTAATTCAGACAACTCCGGCATGTGCTAGCTCATCATCTCCGTCATGTGGTAATTCAGGCATCTCGACATGCTCATTTAGACATCTCCGGCATATGATAGCTCAGACAGCTCCGCCATGTGGTAATTCAGGCATCTCCGGCGGATGATCACTCAGACATCTCGAAAGCCATGAGTTACTGGCAAAGCCATGAGTTAAGCTATGTCGACCGGCAAAATCATCAGTTACCGGCAAAGCCATGAATTACCATGAGTACTGGCAAAGCCATGTTAACAGCAACGCTATGAGTTACTAGCTTACCTCAAGAACACATTAAAGTGCGATAGTTCAATTAGATCAGCATGGTCCCAACTGCACTTTAAACCCTATTTCATGCTTGAAATTGCTCCCCAAATGCGTATTAGGTACTCTAAATACAACAGCTTGATGTTGAGCTCCAGAGATTTGTCTAGTTGCACACTGGGTGCATGTGCCAGTCAATGCTATATATATCTGCGATATCTTCCTACTTATCTCTATAAGCAATTAAGTAATTCACTTGAACTCACTTATATATGCTTGAATATATACATCGCTTAAACGCTCGAACATATATCTCTCTCGCACGGACCTTGGTCTTAGTGAAGTCTTCTTTACTGAACCTATTAGGGGTATTCAGAGTAAAAGTATTCAGTTCAAACATCCAGATTTATCCAGTCGTAAAAGTCCGTAAAAGTCCGCTAGTCTGAATACCCCTCAAAAAAAGCCGGATACTTTTTGCGAAATATAATGGTGGTCTGGTTGCCAAGAGGCTCCAAGTGGGAACTTGGCGCTTTCCATACGGGTAAGCGCGTCGCTCACATGATCCGCTGGTTCTCACTCCACCTGCACCTACCTAGCCTCTCTAAACAACGTTTGGTTGTGGTGCCAAGAGATTTTGAATGTGCCAAGACATTCTGAATTAAACTCTGTTGAAAGACGAAGTATGCGCGCCACAATATGAAGCATGTGTGCCACTGCTCGTGATGACTCTGTTAAGTAGATAGTTCTATATATAGGACTGCGGCCTACCAATCTATACAGATAGATCAGAGCTGGTCTCGTCCGCACTACGGGAGATGCAGGTTTGCAAATATGGTGGGGTCACTTGTTCAGAGCTCCTCGTGCTGTGCGCGTCTACGCGGAGTCCGGGGAAGAGTGTCTGTTCTTATCTGTCCAAACCTGGGATCCATTCTAGTGGGCTTTCTAGCTCGCGTGCTGGTCCTGTTTGATGGAACAGAAATATCTTCGAGGTGGTACTTGTCGTCGGGTGTAATACGCCGACTACCGGGATATACGGCAGTTAGGGGTATTGGATGCAAGTGAGACGGCGATATTGAAGGATTCGGAACGCTTCTATTTGTTTCTTATGTCATTTCATCATTTCATGTGATCTGGAGCGGACAGAAGGATTTGGTGTAAGAAGGAGGGTATTTAAGCGGAAGGATTTCCTTACTGTTAAATAGAATCATCGAGTCTTCTTTGTATTGAAGCAATAGTAAAGTTTTCAGTGCTTGAGGGAATCAAGCACCACAGCGTCGTAGCAATGTGATTTTCTACAGACGACATACAGAACGCTGCAGCCAACGAGGAAGAATTGAGATGGGACCCCGAAAGACACACGAAGGTAACCTTCGACACAAGTTCATCCCAAGTGAACTTCGACACCACGACAATAACAAGACCCTCACGAGAGTCCTGCAACACGCTAGGTAGTGACTACCACTTCTGATCTATCTTGTGGTTTATGTACTCATGTGACATATATGTACGCTTTCCTCCTACGGCATAGTAGACATGAACTGCAATGAGTGGATGTGTTATATAGAAATATAACATTATTCCGTGCCACAGATTGGCGTCGAAACATGTTGGAAATGCGGCATTATTGTTAGGAGCACAATGACTGACCGACCCTCTAGAAGTGGCAGTTACTACTCTAGTAGGTCTAGATCAAATGGTCGGCACTAGATCATAAAAGGTAGCGAATACACAAGATCATCTCCTTGGCACTACTTACATCACAAGCGGTTTTTTTTTTTTTTTAAGTCTATACCCGTGATCGACATAACAAGCGGTAGTGACTCCACTAGCAGGTTTAGTGCCAAATTGCTGCGGTGTGAGATCCCGCGATAAAGTAGTAGCGATAAAGTCTCCCATCGCAGCACTAAACAGGCAATCTGCAATTATTTTCCCTGGCATTGTTTGATTACCTTTTTGGGAAGTCACACTAGTGAGTCCCGATTTGGCCCCTACCATTTCTGGTCTCGCAGACTACCATTTTAGGAATTGTGCTACTCCTCTTTTGGCTAGTCTGGTTGCACAACCCCTCCGAAGACGCCAGTATTCTGCAACTAGTCTGGCTAGCACTAGCCCCTCGTAGAGGTTCTGCAACACCACACCATAGTCTGGACCACACCAGTATCTCTGTACACTGTTGAATATCTTCAAGTCCTTTTTTTTGTATGAGCGCTTGGCATAGCTACTCAACTCATTTCAACCGGCATAGTAACCAGACTACCGGCATAGCAACTCATCTCAGGCAGCACCTCCAACCCTCCGGAGATCACAGGGCCTGAGTGCCACCACCCAATACCCTCAAAAATTCCAGTCAAACGGCGATTTCGTGTGGTGTTGAGTTGCTCGCAAAATCGCTGCCAGTGATGATTTTACTAGGATCCGTCACCAAAAGCCATTAGCGTAAATTATCTCGTGATCCGCCAAGACCGGATACATGGTCCCAAAAATCGCTAAATATTCGACCCGGGGCTCTCATTGCTGCCGGAGGATCATCACGCTCCTACTATTTCTCCATGACAGCCTCCAACTACCTCCAATATGCCTACGACCACTGCAGCTGCCAGTCGGCAGCACCCCCGAGTCGAGTCAACCACCAGTGACCTGCAAACCCTACCAATGCACCTCTTTCCCGCACCCAATGCTAAACCACAGCTGCCTCACACTATACTCGACCTTACACCGAAGCTTTTGCTCTGCCTGGCACGTGACTCCTGCATTCAGCAGAGTATACCATGCACGCTCCTTGAGTTTCTAGACTGGCGTTACCGATACCGCAATCTCCTAGATAGTGAGTCTGACAGGACGCTTTCTGGCCTCTGGAGATATGACGAGCGAAATAATTCCTTCATTATCCGATGCATGCCCTCACCCGTACATAAGAGTATCTCGGAGGGACTATCTTGGAACATTCTCCAGGCTGTGTATTGCTCCATCAAAGTGAATCCCATTCTAAACGGAATTCACGTACATACAAATAGAGGTACGTGCAACCTCCTATAGTTTACTATTTGCTCCAGCTAAGTCAGTGTATAGATATAACAGAACTTGGCCCGACAAAAAATTCTAGCCGATGCCCGGATTTACAGATCGAAGTTCAAACCACACAGCAAGATATATTTATCTCTGGCATAATTGTGGAGGTTGGGTTCAGTCAGAGCCTTGCTTCTCTGTATGAGAAGGCAACTGGGTGGTTTCAGGATCTCCCGGACTTGCATATGTGTATCCTCGTCGACATCACAGAACAGGCTCAGGAATATGTTGACTCGGCGGGGCAGAAAATCTCCAAATCAAAGGCGAAAAAGGTGCAAAATGAGTGGCCAGATTGGCTAATGCGTGATGCTAGTAGTACATTGACACTGAAGGAGGAGATTGTTCGGAGAATTGGAGGGGGAATGATAAAGACAAAGGCAGAGGGGGAACAGGTGTTGGTGGGAATTAAGGAGGATTTGAGGAAGTGGTTGTTGGAGAAGGATGGACAGGAGGTATTGATCCCAGCGTTAGTCGAACCGATGGATGCGACTATATATGTCTATGCCAGAGCGGGCAATGATGAATCGGAGCAAGTTGATAGCGATGGACAGGTTGGCGATGGACAGGTTGGCGATGGACAGGTCGGCGATGGACAGGTTGGCGAGGGCATCAGTCCTCACGCAGCAGGGAGTGATGCCAGATATCCTGATGGTGATGATGACAATAATAACTATTCCTCTTTCAACTCGTCCTCCTCAATTACCATATCCTCAGACTCCGAGACAGATAGTACCGGCCTGTCTCTCATCTTCTCGGCTCCGTTCCTTGCATCCTCAAAACCAATCCCCCCCTCCTCTCATGTCCCAACTTATCTTGCCTTCACTATCGCTGAACTCTACGGTCCTCTGCCCCAGCCAACACCCAGCAGGATAAACAGCAATAGCGAGTCTCCTCTGGTGTCCACCATTCCTTCAGGCCTCTTGGGGGTTATCCCACCTACCATCCGCCCTCACGCACATAAAATGATCACTATTACATTTGACGAGCTAGCCAAATTAGTCCTTGACTCAAGTGCGCAACTGAAAAAGGAGCGGGCAAAGTTGAGGGCAGGAAAGATGGTAGACAGGGAGTGGCTGAAGGTGTGTAAAAGCATGCGCGAGGCTAGTGAGGCAAAGAAGAGAGAAGAACGCAGATCTGAGAGGGCGGAGAGGGTGGTACAGAGGCGGAAGAGGAAGGCGCAGGATGATGATGTTGAGGTGGGTCCGCAGGATACAGATGAGGAGCGGGCAGGCACCCGGGTTCGAAAAATTCGGGGTTGATTGCTGCAACAGATCTGGTTGAAAAATATCGTCAGAGGCTCCTCTAGCCTACCAAGAGATATGTTCTGTTGAGTGGTGGGTGTTGGGTCATAAGGACAGGCGGTAGCTGCCGGGAATAAATAATAAATACATTGGTTGCATGGATAAATCCTCGGGCAGGGCAGACTATGTGCAAAACTGTTCTCGTACCGTACAAAACTACAGAATGGGGATAATACATGAAACTACCCGCACTCTATCTATGATGGATGCATGATCCGTAGCTATCTAGCTATATCCATGAATACCCGAATCTCTTAGTCGTCACACATCACACACCAGGTGCCGTCATAAGCAATAATCAATAATAAACAAGGAACACATCCGTCCCTTGCTGCACGCACACGCACGCGTTGGATTAGGATGATCAGATACGTAGATGCGTATGTGCGCAACGGACATCGGAAAAAAAATTCTGCATCCTGACGCAGGAGCTCTTACCTGCTGCCTCAGGAGCTTCTGGAGCTTAACGAAAATTTTACAGTAACAAATGCTTCCCCAGCGCGACCCCAACAGCAATTGCTATGCTAGAGCATACCGCTCCTGGCATTAATAGTAGATCCTCTCCTTCCCCACCACAAGTAATATTTGGGTATCCACCGGTATGGTCCAATGGTGATATTTGAGCAGGTGGTCCTCCCACATTGCAGGAGCGCTCGCGGATAAGAGTTTATGTGAGAGTTTACCGGAGAGTTTGCGGGAGAGTTTGCGGGAGAGTTTGCAGGAGAGCTGCCGGAAGAGCTGCCGGAAGAGCTGCCGGTAAGAGCTGGTGAAATAGCGAGTGGAAGAGCTGGTGGAATAGCTGGCGGAATAGCTGGCGGAAGAGCTGGCGGAATAGCTGCCGCAATAGCAACAATGCCGAGAGCTGGCGGAATAGTCTGGTTGGCACCTGGCAGAATGGCTTGCTGAATCCTAAGAACTCGAGTTAGTTATTGCTACAAGAACTGCTAAACCAGCGGGCTGCTGTGCCATGATGGGTGGCGTATAGGTGCTTGGCGCCCCTGTATAGGTGCTTGGCGCCCTAGCATAACCGGCCCCTAGTACGAGAAAACCTTTAAAATGCCTACATAGTCTGGCTTCACTATAAAATGCCCAGGTAAAACGGACTACAATAAAATGCCCTTCGCTTAGTGGAACATGTCTCGTACACAACACTATACCACTTCTCTACCACACACATCTCACTCTATACTTTACATGATAATATGCACAAGCTCCGCCAGCTGGGCTCCTCACTTGTATGCTTACTGTGGGCTTATGCACTAGCCTCATACTATGCGCAACCCACATCAGCCTATCATATCCAATCCTGATTGGATATACGTACCTTAAGTTTTTTTTATGCAGATTCCGGGAATGACGGGAGTTGCTTTTGCCGCTGGCCAATCCGTATGTGCTTGCAAGGATTCGTATGTGCTTGCGACGATTCAGAGAAGACCCCGCACCCAGCCTAATGCCAAGGGAGAAATCTATATCCATCCTAGCGCATGAGCTTTAGTCACATAAGTCACGAGCCTCAAGCCACGGGAGTTTAATTTAGAACCTAGCCCAATTCAGCCTAGACGATTGGCGCCTTGGCTCCTGAACCGACCCAAAAAACAACGAAGGTACCTAATCGGGGCCATTTTGCGCGGTTGCAAAATGGGGTACTCAAACCAAGAACGGTCGAAACCGCGCAAGAACCCCGATTAAAAAAAAACCGTTCAAAACTAGGTTTGAATACCCCTATTGTTTGAAACTGGAATAACAAACTTAAATCCTAATTGTTCTATCAACAATCGCCCAAAGTCATTCGGGTATAGGGTGGAATATCTAATGAAAACAGGTGCCAGCCACGAGTTCCCCATACATTGAGCTGGTATATATTGGAGGAATTCGTGCCAACCAGACTAGAGGAATTCATGCATTCACGGCTTGCCATATATCGAGCATTCAAACGTTCGCGCGGTCAGTATCACGTGCTGTGGCTGGATGTGCGGAAGGTCATGATGCGAGGAAGGATCTGATAAGAGAAATTGATACTTCTAAGTATTTATCTTTTTTTCTTTCCTGTTATCAGATTTTTTATATCAGTCTTGCTATTACGGACGGTATAGATCCTGAACATGCAAAAAGAAAGTTATAGTGACTTTGGCAAGCATTTTTTCTTGGATTCACCAACGGCAATACTTTTGTTTATTTGAGGAATAGAAATTACTTCGGAATTTCCCAGTTCTATGATGATATGTGTCACCCATAGTTCTACCTCTGGTATTTTGCTAATTGATATTTAGGAGTTAGCCCAGCACAAGACCCCACGAATCTCGGCCTAGACTAGGAGGAAGTCTGAGGCGGGCATGCGGGATATTCAGTTCAACTGTGAGAGAGAGCTCAGTACCCGCAGTGGCAATGCCAGAAAAAGTGAAAGTAGACGGAGTAAACTGGTACATTACCCGCTGCGGTTTTCAGGGGTTGTCCCTAGAATTTGTATGTACTGTATATATGTATTCGCTAGTCTCGATCGCATTCGCGAGAGTTTTCTCTTGATTAAAAGCGAAAAAAGATAAATAGGCGGCAGTACAATGATTAGATTCCTGGCGATTTATTTATCTACGAGCTTCAGAGGATCACCTAGCAATGCTGAGGGCCCGGCATCTAGTCTACTACCGGCCAGGAGCGGAAGTGGGTTGGTATGGTAACGATGTTGTGCTGGGAGAGTTTTATATTGACCTTCAAGAATCTGAGGGGCATAAGGATTGGGGGTTGGGATGTAAGATGGGCAAGTAGGGGTGGGGTTATAGATTGGGAAAAAGGAGATATTTCAAGGTTTCGGGGTAATGCTTTGGATGGGTCCGCAGGGGTTTGTGCCATCGAGGGCACGTAGAGATTAATGCTATGTAGGTTATTGATGGTCGTGAGACTTATGGGAGGGTGGGTGGAGTTGAAAGAAGTTAATTGAGTCTCATAACATTTACACCCCAAATTCCCCTTCCCCCACATGCATGCTGTGGTATCAAGTTAATAAGCCTGTGCATGTTAATGACGTAAGGTTTATTTTCATGATTAGAAGACTTATCTGACAGCCATATGCAGTCCATATAATATCTGCAGCCGTGTCCTGTGTTGATAAGTATCTTTGCAGAACGCGATATCGATAGTAAGCCCTCTAGACCTGTTTTTGAACCTACATTTTCTCTCCCGGCCCCTCAAAAATACATCTAAATAAGCCTACTTCTTAGCAGTTGACCTGGTACCTAGGTACTGCTCCAAAGGTCACCAAATACCCTCACTGTATGCATGCACGCGTATGCCCACTTACGTATTCTGACCCTCGCCTCTCCTTGGTCAGATCTTACATGCAGGTAAGGTCCGGAAATGTGACGGTCGCCTCTGTCACAAAGTTCTGTGTTGCTTTGCCAGTGGGTTGCTCGGTTTACCAACATGGGTACCGGTAGGTTGTAAGCAGCAGTGGGGCTCCGAGCTCCGAGCCCCGCCATGGTCATAAGTAGTGTAGCTTCCCCTCTCTCTCCTCACAATCACCGTCTTACGTTCAACGAAACGACCAACGCACCGAATACATTTATTAGGACAATCTCCTCCGCACGAAGTTTCTTTTCACGAACGAATATCAATATGGCGGAATGCTCCTACATTGTAAGTGCAGCTTCTGCAGCTTATCCCATATCCCACTTTCACGCTGGAGCTATTGCTAACGGTTTGGTGCTTCTGAACAGATTACTCTTAAGGATGACGCCACCGATGCAGATTTGCAAGCGTAGGTTGATATCAGTATGGCTGTTCGCTCCCAGCTCTGACATAAATGGGGGTTTCGTGCAGTGTCAAGGACCAGGTAGTGGCGAGCGGTGGAAAGATCGTACATGAGTACGATCTGATCAAGGGATTCAGGTATACATACCTTCAAGAACCCTCACAAGCCTGTTACTCCATCTCTGACTGGGATCTTACAGCGTCAAAATGCCAGAGGTACACGCCGCGAGTTTCGCCAACCACCCGAAGGTGCTGGACGTAGAGAAGGACCAGATAGTCACGACACAGTGAAGTAGATCCGTTATGGCTCTCTGTGTGCAATAGATACCCATATTGCACAAGCATTGGCGTAACGGCAAGTTGGAAAGGCTGACGTCATTGTACCAATTTTGGGGGGATGTGTCTTGATGCGGATATAGGGTTTTCCTATACTTTATTGATTCTGTTGGATTGTCTTTGTATTAAGAAGTATCCAGCTGTGAAATGAGCGAAAAGATGCGGGAGTGAAAGACAACCTGCTACTGTACAAACACAACTGAGTGAGAGATTAATCCGCTTAGGCGCCTTATCCCGTTTTCCTCACCAAACCCAAACCCAGCACGGCCAAGGAGGATCACAGCCAATAAACCAGACTAAGCCAATCATCTCCACCTCCATCCATCCACAATTGTTATCCCGCTACCTGCATGCGGTCTCTGAATTATCCTTGACGGAGCTCTCTTTATCAATTATGTCCAGGGAGGTATTGCAATTGCCTGCCATCATGTGTGACAAGACAACCCAGTCGATATATCTTCAGTACTTAGTCCCTGTCAACTTGCGTTTATTTTGAGAGCCCTTCTTTTACAAAACACTAGAATTTGTGTCCGGATACCCAATCATGATACTCCGAGCACGGCCGTTTATTAGGTGGAGCGCTATTGCGGCTCGAGCTCTCGTCGCACACCCAACACCAAACCGAACACCGGTAATATGCCTACGCCGTGGATTGTCGACACAGGATCCGGAACCTCGATTGCCGCTGGCAGACAAATTCACGACAGCACCACTCGAGGGAAATCCTCAGAGCAAGCATACCAATACGACGAGCACGACGGGGAGTAATGATGAAGTTGCGCGGTTGGCAGCAATACCATTGCCGTCGTTGACATTGCAGGATCTTGTCCGGTATACCCTACCTTTTATGTCCCATCCCCGAGGTCATCTCGTTCCTCATCGCTAATTTCCCTCCTTTAGACAGGGCTATCCTCTCTCCTCACAACGCCTTCTCGCCTCCGCCCGTTACACCCGTTCCATCCTCCCCATCCGCCTCGCCAAACATATCCTCGCCCTTCGAAACCTCCCTTTCATTATCGTCTCAAACCCACATATCTCCGAGATCTACAATAACTATATTTACTCCCTCCGCTCAGTCCTGCAGTTCCCCAATAACCACCCTACTACTCTCGCGGAAGAAGGCCAGTTCACGCAGATGCTGAAGGATATTGTGAAGACGCACTCAAATACGATACCTACACTCGCGAAGGGGTTCATAGAATGTAAGAGGTATATTGATCCGGAGGAGGTTGGGTCGGTACTAGAACGGCATTTGAGAACGAGGATTGGAACTAGGCTGTTGGCGGAGCAGCATATTGCGCTGCATGAGGCTTTTGTTGGGAAGGGAGTGAAGGATCAACATAATGGCGAGGGGGAGGAAGAGAGTGGGGATGGATATATTGGGACAATTGATACTAATATGCTCCCATCGAAGATTATTTTGTCGTGTTCGGAGTTTGTAGGGGATATCTGTGAGTTGAGGTATGGTGTGAGGCCCAAACTTATAATTGAGGGACATACGAAGGAAAAGTTCCCGTATATTCCCGTACATTTGGAGTATATCATTACGGAGCTGTTGAAGAATGCGTTTAGAGCCACGATTGAGTCACCGACACTGACGAAAACTCCGCATGATTTGCATGAATCTCAGCAGGATGATGGGGTTGGGGATGGGAATTTACCACCGGTGATTGTTACACTTTCGGTTTCGAGAAGGGATGGTGTTGGGGGGGGAAAGGTGTTGAGTGTTAGGATTAGGGATAGAGGTGGTGGGATTGCGCCAGAGGTTCTGCCGAGTATTTGGAAATACTCGTTTACTACTTTCGATCCTGAGAGGGGCCGGTATTATCCCCCTTCTTCCGCCTCTACGTCTGCTATGTCATCTTCGGCATCTTCACCTTCATCCTCATCACAGTATACCTACAGCAACATCCACAACCTCACTGGCGTCGTAGACGACTACTCCAACCCGATGAATGTGAATCTTGGTATGAGTGGTGGTGGCACAATAGATGCACTTAATATAGCGTCCGATACAGGCACTAGCGGGGGCAGCAGTATCGCGGGGTTGGGGTATGGGTTGCCGTTGTCTAGAGCGTATGCAGAATATTTTGGAGGGACGTTGAGTGTGCAGAGTTGTTTTGGATGGGGGACGGATGTGTATTTGTTCTTGAAGGGGGTGGGGGTGGAGGATATATAGACGTGGGCTGCATGGGAAGATAGAAGAGAGAATGCATAGGGTATTATGATGCGGAATTTAGTTGTTAATGTTGGCTGGCGTGGGCACGGATGAGCTTTTGGGGTTGTGATGATACAGGAGTGGGAGCCCAGCAACCAGACTAGGAACCCAGATGAATTGGTTTGATAGATTTATTTATTCATTTATATATCTCAATCTCTGATTCGATATCTTCTAAAGTTGCGTGATGATCTACTATGATGCTATTTCCTCCATAATTCTCATACATGAATCTTTTCTCGCTTATGATTGGGGAAATGTAACCTTGGCGAAAGCTGTAAATCTTGGCACATTCCAGAAAATAATTTGAAGTTTCACAGTTTACGCAGCTTCCGCCATTCCATCCACCGTCATGTTGGAACAACAAACCAACCGGCCTCACCGCAAGACGAAGGAGAAGAAGAAGCATACGGGAGGTGTGCAGATCCGTGATCAATTTCAGAAACCCCTCCTTGCGCCGAGTACTAACCCATTGCTTGAAACAGAACGAAATCCTAAAGCCTTCGCCTTCGCCAACCCAGGGAAGCTCGCAAAGCAGGCGACTAGGAGCCATGATGTGAGCGCATAACTCTCCTGAGCTGAGGGAATGCTAGGCTAACGAATTGGGGTAATGAACAGGTCAAGGAAAAGAAGCTCCATGTTCCCATGGTGGACCGAACACCGGAAGAACCACCGCCAATCATCTGCGCCATCGTCGGCCCCCCCGGAACAGGAAAAACCACACTCGTCAAGTCCCTCGTAAAGCGGTACACCAAGCACATGCTCACCACAATCCAAGGCCCCATCACTGTCGTGACAGGTAAACGGCGGAGACTCACCTTCATTGAGTGCAACAACGATGTCAACTCCATGGTTGACTTGGCAAAGATTGCAGATATTGTCTTGTTGATGATTGATGGGAACTTTGGATTTGAGATGGAGACGATGGAGTTTTTGAATATTTTGGCGCCACATGGGTTGCCCAGTAACATCTTTGGGATATTGACGCATCTGGATCTGTTCAAGAGCCAGAATGTGTTGAAGGCTACTAAGAAGAGGTTGAAGCATAGGTTTTGGAGTGAGCTGTACCAGGGAGCGAAATTGTTCTATTTGTCTGGGGTTATGAATGGGAGGTATCCGGATCGCGAAATTCAGAATTTGTCCAGGTTCATCAGTGTCATGAAGAATCCTCGACCGTTGAAGTGGCGGAATGACCACTACTATATGTTGGCAGATAGGATGGTAGACCTTACAGACCCGACGGAGATTGAGAGAGATAAGACTGTGGATAGGCAGGTCGCTTTGTACGGGTATGTAAGGGGACAGAATCTACCAGCGGAGAATGGACAAGTCCACATCCCAGGTGTAGAAGATTTGGCAATAGCGTCGGTCGAGCAGCTCCCAGATCCATGCCCTACGCCGTACCAGAATCAGCAGATGGGCAAGACGAGACGGAGGCTGGGGGAGAAGGAGAAGTTGCTTTATGCGCCAATGAGTGATGTTGGTGGGGTATTGGTCGATAAGGACGCAGTTTATGTTGAGATGCCGAATTTAAATTTCAATGCAGAGGGGCTTGGCGAGGGGGCTGGGATGGGTGAGAGGTTGGTTGTGGGCTTGCAGCAGGGAATGAGGGGGAAGGATACGGAGAGGGGGGTGCAGCTTTTTGCAGGTGGGGAGTTTATTAAGCGGGTAGAGGAGCAAGAGGAGGAGGAGGGTAATGGTGATACGGGGAGGAAGACAAGGCGTACGGCCAGGCTGGTTGAGGAAGAGGGGGACAACGACGATGATGATGAGGAAGATATAGATGATGGAGAGGACGACGAATGTGAAGATGAGCAATGCAGATCTGGAAATGAGAGCGAAGGAGAAGACCTCGAGGCCCTTGCGAAGAGGAAGCCAGGTCGTTCATTAAGACATGATCCTACAGACGGTCGCCACTCCGGCAAAGAGAAAGTCGAATTCACCTACGACTCTGACTTAGGCTCTATCTCCGGGGACGAAGAGGATCTTGAACTCGATGACCGGGATATCGAGGAAGAATCCGACGAAGAAGACCATGTTCCTAGATGGAAACAGAATCTCTCTGAAAAAGCCCGTGAGATGTTTTCCTCTGGACCTACTAATCGTATTGGCGATCTCACGAGGATGATTTATGATATGACTTTATCTCCGGCTGAAGTTGTCAAGAGATGGCGGGGAGAGGCGTCTACAGATGCATCTGAGGCTGGGGATAGTGAAGATCACGATGATGATTTCTTCAAAAAGGTCGAGCACGACGACGAGAAAACACATATCATCGACCGTTCCATGCCTGTCTACGATCTGGAAGAACTCAAACGCCGCTGGAGCAACCAGGACGAAATCGATGTACTCAGGGCAAGGTTTATTACTGGTAATGTTCTCGAGGATCGGGAAGCCGCAAATGCAGCAAACGAAGATGGGGAATGGGGTGGCATTGAATCCGCCGAGTCTGACTCTGAGGGAGACGGAGACTTTGTAGATCTTGAAAATGGAGAGAAACATGAGCCCAATCCCAAGAAACCCTCGCCAACGGCAAACGGGGACTCGCTCGAAGCAGAACGGGAAGCCAACGCTCGCAAGAAAGCCGAACTCCGGCTTCGCTTCGAAGAAGAAGACAGGGAGGGTCGGAACAAAGACCGCTCCGGCACTGGTGATATCGCTGGTGGGGAAGAACAAGAATTCGGCGAAGACGACTGGTACGCCGCACAGAAGGCGAAACTAGCACTTCAATCCCAAATCAACAAAGCAGAGCTATCCCATCTCCCCGACCCCGCGGTACGGATTAGAGTAGCTGGTCACCCCGCCGGGTCCTACGTTCGCATCGTCCTCTCCAATGTCCCCTGCGAGTTTGTACGAAACTTCGACCCCACATACCCCATACTCATCGGTGGCCTAACTCCCACAGAGCAGAGATACGGATTAATCCAAGTCCGGATAAAACGTCACCGGTGGCACAAGAAAATCCTCAAGACGAACGACCCACTCATCCTTTCTTTGGGTTGGAGACGATTCCAGACTCAGCCAATTTACAGTATTTCCGACTCGCGAACGAGGAACCGGATGTTGAAGTACACACCCGAACATATGCATTGTTTTGGCACGTTCTACGGCCCACTTATCGATGTCAACACCGGTTTCTGCGCATTCCAGACACTATCATCCAAGGCCCCTGGCTTCCGAGTCGCTGCCACGGGGGTCGTACTCTCCGTCGACCAGTCTTCTGAAATAGTAAAGAAGCTAAAACTCTCCGGTACGCCCGTCAAGATCTTTAAAAACACAGCTTTTATTAGAGATATGTTCACCTCGGCCCTCGAAATCGCCAAATTCGAAGGCGCAGCCATCCGCACCGTGTCTGGAATCAGAGGACAAATCAAACGTGCCCTTGCCAGGCCAGAGGGCCACTTCAGAGCTACCTTCGAGGACAAGATCCTTATGTCTGATATCGTCTTCTTGAGAGCTTGGTACCCGGTTAAAATATCCAAATACTACAATACAGTCACAAACCTCCTCCTTCCTGCCGAGCAGAAAGACTCCTGGGTTGGGATGCGGTTAACAGGTGAAGTCCGCCGCGCTAGCAATATACCTACCCCGATGCTCAAAAACTCGGCATACCGCGCCATCGACCGGCCCGAAACAAGGAGATTTAACCCCCTGAAAATCCCGAGCTCCATCACGAAAGAGCTGCCCTTTGCGAATAAAGTCGCCCAGGCGAACCCGCAGAGGAAGAAGACGTATTTACAGAAGAGGGCCGTTGTGGAGAGTAGGGAGGAGAGGAGGGCGAGGGAGTTGATACAGCAGGTGAGAGTGCTGGAAAAGGAGAAGAGGGAGAAGAGGAGGGAGAAGGATAAGGGGAAGAAGGAAAAGTATTTGAAGAGGATAGAGGAGAGTGAGGATAAGAAGAGGGAGAGAGAGAAGAGAGAGCGGGATGAGTTTTGGAGAAAGGAGGGAAGGAAGAGGGGGGCTGGGGATGGGGGCGGAGGAGGGGGAAAAAGGAGAAAGTAGGTTTGGAAGTGGGGAATGGGTATATGTATACCAGATTTCTGGGATTTCATCTTTGTTTAGCCATTGGACGTGGGGGGGAGGGGGGGGGAGGTTCATTATCATTTTTTTTTAATTTGTAGAAAAGTGCTTGCTGTCTGTAAGAAATGTATCAGAGGTGGGTAGTTAGATGGAGAGATATAGAGCTTAATGCACATTGAACTCTCTGAACACATACAGAGATACACTTTCTTCCATGACCAGAGACTATGAGTTTCACTATTTCTCGGCAGACCAATTGTGAATGGCAATTCATGGTAAAATCTCCCCGGGCTACTCTTACCTGCATTCCTCCCCAGCTGATAAAAAGAAAACCTTTTCCGCGGAAGAAGGGGGGGGTGTTTGCCTTATCAGAACATGTTCTGGTCCGTTCCGGGATTCAGTCCATACCGGTATGGAATGGCAACGGACCAGGCCGTTACGGGATTAAATTGTTCAATATGCCACGGATGGCAACAGGGATTTACCACAACACCACAGCGGCCACAGCGACGTTATAATTACTAAATAGGGACATATCCGATATGAAGGTTTTTTTGTAGCAACATTTGGTCAAAGAACATCGGAGATAACATAGGCGACCTACCCAAAAAAATACTCAGTAGAGGGTATAGAGGTATACCAGAAATGAAAGTTATTATGTAGAGAAATGTTCTGGTCCGTTACGGAATTGAAACCTTTAGTTCGTGAGAATTTTCTTCAGCGCAACACACTTGTTCAACGTAACATATTGTGCACACTGACATTACCAGAGCACACCACGGAATTACCAACATACCACGACATTCCGGCCCTTACCATAATGTCAGTTGGTCAGAAAATAATGGTGCTATTGATTTGGATCAGTTTCACCCCCTAGGTTTCACTCGATCTCGTAGTGCAATTATTGAGAAGTAATTCCTTAATATCCAATTCAAGTATCATGGTGACTAACAAGAACTACCCTAGGTATCGCAGAATTAAAGCATACCTGGGAGACCCAAATAACTGCGATGGAAGAAAAGTAATGATGGGAAACAAGTGGCTTTGGAGCATGATGTAACATGTTCGTGATACTTTGCTGCATGCAGAAAAGAACAAGACCTAGTTATAGTAACTATGAACGAGAGGTATCATGAAATTACTCGTAGTGAAGTTTGAGCTTTTGTTTATGTATATAATATAATAGACCCGGTTTCCACTCAATTTGCCTTCGTTCATCGCTCAGAGTGTAGATATATGCCATGCCGGAACGGCCCGGCAATCTCGCAACGGCCCAATCCATACCGGTATGGCCTGGAATCCCGGAACGGACCAGAACATATATATTTTGTTGGGGGGGGGAGGGTCGAGGGGGGAAAAGAAAAGATGGGCTGCTCGGGAATGCACGACGGAATATTCCTGATCAGGAAGGAGGCCGGCCTGGCCTCACCCCCCCGAGTAGGTAGGTATGTATTTATTGTTTATGTGCCAAATGTGGGAAATTTCAAGAGGTGACTAAATTTGCGGATCAACACCTTTCTGCCGACGCTTTCAATACCAACTGCGACTCAACCAAATTTAACTTCCAACAGAGCCTCCTCAACCTCCAAACATCTTCAACTCTTTCTCCTTTTCCAGAACCCCCCAATAGTACTCCTACTTCTTCTTACCAGAAATATCCAAAACAAACCAAAACTTTCCCCACTGCCGCCAAACAACAAACCAATTCTTTCCTGAAACTCGATAAACCTCCTACCGGGCACATCAACCCCTAGTTAATATAGGAGTACTGAGTATTTAAAAAAAAAAAAAAAAACCCCCCCCACTAGTTAACGGCAACACTCCTGAAACGCTAAAACTTTGCCTGCAATCGGTATAATTCACCTTCTTACCAAAATTAAGCACAACACGAAAACATTTCTTTTCCAACCCAGTAAAATTTTTAACCAAATACGTAGTATCCTCTGGACAAACTCTCTTCAACCCTCGCGTCCAAAAATCTTCAGGGGAGATAATGTTCCCAACATCATACTCTAAATAAAACCCATTTGCCGTTCAATTCTCTAATCAATCAATCTTCATAAAAAAGGTCTCATCCCATAGAAGTGATATATATTGTATACATGTGTGAAGTTTCCCGATAGAGCCTTTACAAAGAGGAGAGAGAGAAGTTAAATAACACTTTGAAAGCTCGACCGGAAAAAAAAAAACCGGACGAAAAAAAAACTCGAAAATCCACCGGACCCAACGAAGAGGGACAGATGAGACAACGATATGTGAGAGAAGAAGTAATAACCAATGAGGAAAAAAAAAAAAAAAAAAAATGAAGAGAAGACCCTGTTTTTTTTCTGTACCCAAACTGCACTCACTAACGATTCCCCTTCAAACATCACCTCGTATTTCTTCGATAGCTTGAGTGTATGGCCTGGGGTATACTCCAAAAAATACCAGTTGCTTGCATCGGTAGCGATACCAAAACAACGAGATTTTTCACTGATTTCACCAACTTTGCGCTTCCAGTTATACTCCAAAGCAGATCTGATTTCCATAGCATTCTAGGCTACGCCTTGAACGTAATCCTCCATCTTCACCTCCGTAACACCCAAGATTTCGCCATCTCGTAACTCGATAGAATAGTCCACCCTTTCCTTTTGAACCTTCTATGTATCTTTCCGCCCCAAACCAGGAACTGAGAATTGAAGGATTTTGCTATGGCATGGAGGATACAGTAAATATAGATTGACTTGTGAGCTTCAGGACCCTGATCAGCTGGTGTCAATGCCATGCAACTACTCAATTCGTTCATGAGATAAGAGAAGAGCTCCTCATTGATGTGATTATATTCGCATTGAAATACCGGAAACTGACTAAGTGGATTCCTGGGGTCATACGAAATCCCGTAGAGTGTGCACACCTCCTCCATGTTAAAGTCACTAGAGATTTTCACATTACTTTTCGGATCAACTATTGAGAGTCGTATCTTTTTTCGCAGTCATTGTTTAGAGGAAATCTCGTAGCTTCTGTTATGGCGCCAGGCTGACGAGGGTGGGGTTTATCCAATTTGTTGAGAGTCAGGTGATATGTGGGAATTTGGCAAGTTGTAGGCCTGACGAACCCCGCTTCCTATATATATATGCCCATATCGTGTATCTAGCTTTGGCTCTTCGAGCAATGTTCTAAGTTCAAACCGCACCCGTACGTGCACCCAGTTAGGTTCGAGTTATGTGATCTTGCCTTCGCTCGACTTTCTAATAACCCAAATCCCTATATTCCGACAACATTGCTTTGATCACCCGGCTCGCCCCTAACAGCTTCGCATCAGTCTGTAGTTCGGCGATCTTGATACCATTTTTTCCGAAAATGAAATGATCAGTGTCCTTCACTTTATGATGATGTTGGGTAATGAAGGTAGCTAGATCGGCTAGTATCACAGTATTTGTGTAGGGGTTGAAGAGGACCTAGGTATTTGGTTTAACAATTATTTGGAATACTTGTCGATTTAGTCTGTTCCACTCATCGAGGGATTTGGTAGAGAGGCCAAACTGCGAGGCTGATTCCACCGGACTTCCGGTTGCTTTTACGACAGCTTGAAGAATTATCAGCACAAGATATTGGTTGTGGTAGGAGGAAACTTACCTTATGGGAGAACGGCGGTGATGACTTTTTCAAATCTTTTTGCCACAGCACAAGGGAACCCATAGGGAGTGACAAGCTCTTCCATAGTTAGGTCAGGCAAATCTATACCACCGACGTGTTCATGGTAAAGGCTCGCAATATACTGGTCCGGCAGTTCAGGTTTGGATTCAAAATATTTCTTGACATCTTCCCGTGTCCACGTTGGAGGATTTGGACACTTTACATGAGTATACATATGTTAAGTTATACATGTGTTTCCCTAGTATGTGTTGACCGAGTATTTCCAACACAAACAAAAGATTCCCAGAATCCTCACGCCCCACCCCCCTTCTACGTGCCGCTGAAAGCTCGTTACCTCTTTCCTGGTCAACCTCCTGAACTGTAAACCTGAACCGCTTGAAATCCGGGTGTACAATCTTTGCGCCGGCCCTCAAAGTCACTACTTTCTCCGGTACACTTTCGAGCGCAGGGCACAATCCTCGATCCCCTAAATTCCAGGCAAACCCGAACTGTATCTTTCATGGCCTAACCGCTCTAGCCACGTTTCCCACTTCCAGAAGAACGTCTCTTCTGAGTTTGAAGGTGTTTGGGAGATAATAACCTGGATCCCATATATTGCCGCTGCAACTAGCACAGCATCGACACCAGGAAAGTTGTATACCGTAGGTACAACACAACCCTGGATCATTCCCTTGACACATTCTCTGGGATGGCGTTAACCAGAGTACTAGTCGGTAGTTGCCGGAACCTCGTTTCAATAAACCGCAACCTCTAAGTGCCATCCAACTTAGAACCATCTGTTTTACAACGAATCCTAGGATGCACATGTTACTCCCAAGTACCATTGACGCCCCACAAAATCTTTCGGTTTCCAAAACGATTGCAGTGTGTCCTTTGAACGATCCCACACGTGACTCTGCCTTCACCATTGCGGACTGAAAAATGTCTCCAGTCTGGATAGCGCTCTACATGTACTCTTCCACAAACAATACAAGAATGCCAGGCATCCCGGAATCTATCAAGCTAATCGTGTTATCAACTTATCATGTGGTATATATAGCAGTTGCGGGTGCACTGCAATGTAACCTACCTGGTAATACTGGCTGAATCCTTGTGCTTCTCTTTTCGACATTCTCAAAATCATGAATACGTTGTTGCATAGAAACAACCTCATGAGACTCTAACAAGTTGCTGAAATAGATCCTGCGCTTCCTCAACCCCTCTTTGGTCCTTGGCCTTAACTGGAAGCTTATTGAGGATATTGAGGATATTGAGGAGAATAGGCAATTTTCCGGTCAAATCTTCGATTTTCAATCCATCTTTTTTATATCTCAGTCTTGTCCCCATATCAGTATTCCTCCACCTATAGCCATTTCTTCCTATATTGACTAACTTCTGTAAGGCCACCGTACATATGCAGCCTACGCTCCCCTGTTTGTTTATGTTCATTGGTAATGCCATGCGCATAGGTTCGCTGTGGCACTAGCCAATTTTAAATGATGGGCTGTAATTCTGTCTAACAAATTACGTGCATTCCGCTTGGCTTCTAGTGTGATGCAGTTAACTGCCTCATCTTCTGGCTCCAGCGCGTTGACCTGGTCAATAATAATTGGAGCCTATGATCCGAGGAAGCCTGGACGTAAAACGTAGTCAAGTGTTCAATTGTTTGACACTGTTCCAAGTATTCCCATGCTTCTTCTGTATCACTCAGTCCGTGATATGCAAGTACTAATGCAAACTGTAGATACCCAAACAAATCATGAAGCAGGTCACGGCAACCTGGTATATATACCACTCGCTGCCCCTCCTTCACCAAGAGACAAGT
Organism: Terfezia boudieri ATCC MYA-4762; assembly: GCA_003788615.2. Lineage (NCBI taxonomy): Eukaryota > Fungi > Ascomycota > Pezizomycetes > Pezizales > Pezizaceae > Terfezia > Terfezia boudieri. Next base: position 172,090 of record ML121536.1, on the reverse strand, counting down.
TAAGCTGCTAATATGTGTTATTTCCCAGATCCCAGTATCTTATGTGGATAGTACATGCTTGATGCCGCGGTATCTAAGGGACTTTGCGGAATTACTGACGCCCGTAGAAGCTGAACCGGTCCTGAGCGTTAGGAAGAACCTATCACTGAGAATTTTTCCCATGAATGGAAATGGTAAGTTCTGAACGATTCGGGTCACAATAATCATTTAGCCGAAGAGATGCAAAATTTAGGCCTTGGAGAACACCTACCAATCACATGTGTGCATAACGTTCTGGGTATGCCATCTAGACTAACCAGCTTGCTAGATTGCTGATTCAAAACAAATTTGTGATTGAGGGAATGCATACCATGAACTGGGAAAGCTGAAGCAGAGAAAAAGGCTGGTTCTATTGAAGCTCTCGGAGGGGGAAATGTATATCTGGAGGGTGGAATTGGTTCTCTGGAGCGTGGAATAATACCCTGAGGATGGCGGCTGTGAGGGACATGAATGGGGGATTGCGACCGAGAGCGTTTGTAATCGTGAGGTGGGCTGCGAAAGCGATACCGAGGGCCAGGACGTCGGTGAAGTGGTGCTTGAATATGCCATACTAGCAAGGTGATGCGGAGAGGTGATCACTTGGACTCGGCTGCGGAGAAGAGCTTGTAGTAAGAGTAGCAGGAATAGCAGTGGATCCAGTAGTAGAACATCAAGAGATAATAGAGAGGTTTTGTACCCTTGCACGCTAGATATCTCACAACCCATGTAGCGCACTTTGACCCCAGTAAGCACGAAGGAGAATAAGAGGTTTTGCAAGCTCAAATTGATATCTCTTGTTAGTAAGCATCGAACTACGAACATGGCGGATGACTCGGACATACTTATGTGGAGGATACTGCTGATGTTGCTGTGTGTGCAGGCAGAATCTTCCGATGATGAAGAAGGAGATAACAATAGACCACCTCTCCGTATATCGAGCCCCAATTGCATATGAGAAGGAGTGGTCACTAGCGGATTCGGGGTGGGGGGAAACTGAGTGCCTGGAATACCTACGATTCTCAAGAGCGGAGATCATGGAGCTTATCAATTATCTGGGACTTGCGGAGTGGGTTGATTAACACTGGGGCGATATGCCAGATGTGCAGAGCAAGCACTTTGCATATTGCTGTATCTCCGGTGCGGTTGAAGGATATGATGCATGTGTTTAGCACATCACGGAGCCAAATCTCAAGCATTGTTGATCGACCTTGCAATGTTCCTCCATGAGAAATATCACAAGAAGCCTTTTTGGGATCATCAAAGACTCTCCATGCGCCAGCTCCGTGCTTATGTGAAGGCAATTAATGGGACTGCGAGGGAGTCCATGCAGACTTGGGGGTTCATTGACGGAGCGGTTCGTCCAGTTGCAAGGCCTACAAGGGAACAGCAGCTATATGAGGGATATCATGGACTCAAATATCAGAGCATTGTTACGCCGGATGGCTTGATTAGCAATTCCAAAGCAAAACAGATATCATGTAATTAACTGCAACTGGAGAAAGTTTGGAATTGCCAAACGTGCCTATGCCAAAAGAAATCAAATCAGCGACCACTTTGGCAATCGAGTGTCACCCTCCTCCTTGGAGACCTACCTTGCCTAAGCTGCCTAAGCTGATTGCTCTTTATCATTGCCCTTCACAAGCTGCTCTAAAAGTTGCTTGATACTCTCTTGATTGGCTTCAAAACGAGAGATTTTTGCTTGAAGATTTGCAACCTCGGTGGCCAATTTGATTGGATGAGCTTAATTTGGAAGGATCGAAGGGCTGATTCGGAACAGCTGCATTTGGACGGTTTGCGCGCTGAAGTTCCTCTCTCATCTTCTCTTTACTCCCAGTAATGACCGTATTTGCGCGTAGATTTTCACGGATCTGACGCCTCTTTTTTAGTACATCCCTGGAGCGGTAAGGTCAACGACCTCACGAGCTTCAACAACTGCTTGAGAATTTCACTTTTTCGATAAGCGTTTGGTCAGGTTCCTCTTAGGGATTCTGATATGCCTTTTTCTCTCTTCAGTTCTGCGGACCGTTCAGTCTTAACTGTCTCACGCAATTCTGTACGACGTTCACAAGTCTCAATGCATAAATCGATCTTGTTCCAAGTCTGTTGTTGGAGGTAAAGCTACTCCAGAAAGTAACTTCCGAGCCTCCAATGTTGCCTTTCGGTCTCCAACCATGACATTCACCTTCTTCCGTAGATAAGCCCCCGGGGTGACCTGTCATCTCCTTAAACATTGCAGTAATGAACTGCCAGAAAGCAAATTCAATTGGCTCTTCAAGGTACCGCTCTTGGTTTTGCAGTACATAGACGTATCAGTAGCAGCTCTAGCTCAGGAGTATAATGAACCCGCTTCTGCTTGGTCTCTACTGCCTGTGCAGCCTGAGGTAGATAGCTGTGACGCTTGGGTAGGCTCTTCAGTAGGGAATGAAGATTATGACATATTGTTATGTCTGATGTGCATGTGTGCTGTGTATGTGTGATGTGTGTGATGCGTACATGTAATTATTATGTGTAATTGACGACGTGGACTGATCACCCCGTAGCAGATGAGATGTTTGAATTCGATATTACGTAAGGCATTTTGATACTATCTCTCTCAGCAAATGCGAAGCTAACTTTTGCTCGACTAGAGGCTTGGCATGAGACTAAACCATCTCAGATGTTTGTTGTGGAGCATCACATGTATTACATCAGCCATCTAATTACGCTTGCATTATAACTGTGATTTTACATACGTATGTAAAGGACATCATGGTCCATTCTACCAATGCAATTTTTTTTTTTTTTTTTTTTTCTCGTGGTGAATCAGACTCGTATTGTATAATCTGCATGCAACCAGACTACCCCATGCTATGTAGTCCAAATAATACGGTTGGCCTACGGTTGGCCTACGGTTGGCCTAATCCAGTTGAGTCTTAGGTTCGTTGTATCGTATTGCGATCCTTATTGTGATCTACTTAAGTAACCTTTTCTGTATGTGTTTAAGTCACTAAGTGCGGGGCCGAAATTTTCTCAACCGTCAAGGTCCTGTTTGTAATTGAAGCTGGTGAATATTATACTCTAGTGGAAGCTTCTCCTTCTCCCCGCTTCGCTGCGACAGCAATTGCTCAACTGCTTGCAACTCTTCTTACGCACACAAAGGCAAAGAAGGCAAAGAAGGCATATCAACCAATACTGCCCTTCTACACCGGAGAAGGCAGCCAATATGCCCACAACAGTGGTCCTAGGTGCTATCTGGGGTGATGAAGGCAAGGGGAAATTGGTGGACATTCTCTGTAACTCCTTCGACATCTGTGCTCGCTGTGCTGGTGGAAACAACGCAGGGCATACCATTGTCGCCAATGGTGTTACGTATGATTTCCACATTTTACCTTCAGGTGAATTCGTTCTATCTCTTATTTTCTAAAAAACTTATTGGGCTGGTTTGTTCAAAGGGAAATAACTAACATACATTCCATATTTCGGACAGGCCTCGTGAACCCGAAGTGTGTCAACCTTATTGGCTCGGGGTGTGTGGTTCATGTTCCGTCATTTTTCCAGGAGCTCGAAAACGTCCAGAAGAAGGGTCTCAGCACGGAAGACCGCATCTACATCTCCGACCGAGCACACCTTGTCTTCGACCTACATCAATTGGTTGACGGGCTTGAGGAGGTTGAGCTTGGTGCTCAAAATATTGGCACAACTCGCAAGGGTATTGGCCCAACTTACTCTACCAAGGCTGCCCGTAGCGGTATAAGAGTTTACGAGCTCTTCAACTGGCCAGAGTTTGAGAAGCGATTCAGAACCCTCGCTCACGGATACAAAAAGAGGTTTGGAGATCTTTTGGAGTATGACGAGGCGGAGGAGTTGGAGCGTTACAAGGTTCGTAGACTAGACTCGTCGTGCCTCTGTAGCTTCTAACTTCCATATAAAGAAATATGCCGAGATATTGCGGCCATTCGTTATTGATGCCGTCGTGTTCATTGCCGACGCCCAAAAAAAAAATGCCAGAATCTTGGTTGAGGGCGCTAATGCATTGATGCTGGACATTGATTACGGAACATACCCATACGTTACCAGCTCCAACACCGGCATTGGTGGTGTTTTGACTGGCCTGGCCATTTCTCCATTCAACCTCAAGAGTGTTATTGGGGTTGTGAAAGCTTACACTACCAGGGTTGGCGCCGGTCCCTTTGTCACAGAACAGCTCAACGTAAGTAATGGCATAGGTTATTGTCGAAGCCCAATATTGTCACACAAGAGAACTAACACTTGGGAGACGTAGGAAATTGGAGAGCATCTCCAAAGTGTGGGCCGAGAATGGGGTGTCACTACTGGACGAAAACGCCGCTGTGGGTGGCTCGACTTAGTCGTTGCCAGATACTCTCACTCCATCAACTACTACACTAGCATCAATCTCACCAAGCTCGATATTCTTGACGGTCTGGTGGAGCTCAAGATTGCAATTGCCTACAAGATTGACGGTATTGAGTTCGACTCTTTCCCGGCTGATCTCACGTTATTGGAGAAAGTGGAGCCAGTGTACCATACCATGCCCGGCTGGCCAGGAAAGGCGACTGCCAATGCAACCTCCTATTACGATCTCCCCAAGGCTGCCCGGGACTATGTCGACTACATTGAAACCTTCCTTGGTGTGCCAGTTGATTATGTTGGTGTCGGCCCATCTAGAGATAATATGCTTAAGAGAGGCATAGCCGCTATCGCGAACAAGTAAGACATAGTAAGATAGAGAAAAGAAGAGGATATCTGGGGAGTTATGTGCGGTATATTATCATGCTTATGAATGAGTTTTCATATGGGTTGGGATTATAGACTAGAGAAACGGGCTTAGTGAAGAACGGTATTTCATTTGCGTTATACCTTCTTATGATTTTACATGCCAAGAGGGATATGGCATGAGAAGTGGATAGACATTAGCCTGATTGCACGGTAGACATGTGGTTTGTAGTCAGATTGCATGTAAGGTTTGGGTCGTTGGGAATTATGTTTGCGTATTACCCTGACTTTGAGCATCGGAAGACCGCTAGTAGTACGCGTTTATCCTTGTATGATATGATGAAACTTCCCATTGAACTCCTCGCTTTAGCAGGATATAAGCACCTCTAAAATATTAACAACGGAAGGCATGTTTCTCAGAACGGCTTTGCATTCAAACTCGGAGTTTGTGGTGAGTCTAACACACTTGACCACAGCTAGACACACGATTCATCAGGTAAGGAATGCCTAAGGGGAACTTTGGCTTTGTGGACTCCTTACCTCCCTATTTCCCTCGTATGGATCGCTCAAAGTTGGGGTGCTTGGAGTTCTGTGATACGGTATTAATGGCGAGGAAGCCCTGCTAAAGGACCCCTGAGGGGTTGGTAAGGTACTCTGACTTGAGGAGGTACCAGGCCGAGCTAATCCAGCTCTTTCTCGTTGTTCTAATTCATCTGTCAGGGGTATCGCTCAAAGGCCTTGGTTTCGAAAATATCGAAGTGTGCGTACCATCATTCCAGTCCAGGACTGATGCAATCAACTGTAGCACCTCAAATTTCTTCGCATCTCCTCGCTGTATGCTTAAGAAAGAAAGGAAAACGTTGCTCACGAGCTGTCTAGTTAGGAGTTAGCATAAATAACACTTCGTGCCGGATCATTAAACATACTTATCCACATTGTCGCTGGCATTTCCCTTTTTGAGCATCCGTAGGGCTTTCGTTAGGTGGTCATTTAAGGTAACAGCTTCATGTCTTAATTTTCCAATAAGAAGGTTTTTTTCCTTGACCTCCTTCTCAAATTGCTGGAAACGTTCGAGGTCATCTTGGGATTTCAATAGTTGAGCTTCTGCCTCTATAGCACGTTGCTCCATCTTTTGAGACTTCTCCATTAAGTGGTCAATACTACCCTGCATATTCTCGGTGATCTCCCTTAGCTCTATCTTACGTGCTACATAACTGTTAGTTAGGGTTCTTCGACACTATGCAAACCCATAATACCTTCTTGTATCTCCCTTAGCGCCCGTTGCAGTCCATCTATCGTAGCATTCTCTCGATCCCTCTCTGAGATGGCCTTCTCATAACCCGTTTTGAATGCCGTAAGTTGCTCCTCTAATTCCACGACTCGGTCTGCCAATAACTCTCGCATCGACCTTTCCTCCATGGCAATAACTTCCCAGTCCTGCATAGCTTGCCTTGTAGTCGCATACTCCTCTTGAAGGTGATTCTCCTGAGAAATCAGCTGTTCCCTCTCTTTCACCCAATTTTGTTGAGATAGGTTGAGCCGATTTCGCAGATTAGCTACTTCCCTGATAACATCTGTCGATTCCTCATTAAGCTTCCGGTACTCAGTCCGCAGTTCGTCCAGTTGGTTAGTGTGAAGCATATTCTGCTTCTCCAATTCAGCAGCTGTACTTCGTGCCTCCGCTAATGCATCCTATATATCTGCATCTTTAGCAGAGAGACCTGGGACGGTATGTGCCCTCTCGGCCGGTAGGGACTCACCGCATCAGCCTCTAACTTCTTTGCCATTCGCTCCTTTAGGGTTGAGACCTTGTTGAGGAGGTTCTTGTACTGTTCACTCAACTGCCGCTTTTCATCTTCCATTTTTGCTTGTCTCTTATCCCCTTCCGCCAGATCCTTCTGATGTGCCTCTTTCGCCCCCTCCAGCTCCTTCTGCAGCTCATTCTTTTCCTTGCTCCAATCCTGTATCACCTTCTTCAATCGCTCCTCCAGCTCTTTTGTCTTTTCTTGTTGCTTCACTAACAGTTCCTTCATAACTCCCGAGTCGCCCATACCGCCATTGACAGCCCCCGGTTTGTTAATTTCATCTTCTAGTTCATCTTCGAGCGCCATCTTCTATTTCCAGAGACAGGATCCAGTAGCCAACAGAGCGTATGCACCTAAACTGTGTCCTCAAGACCCGTTTCAGGATATGGGTGACTCTTGGATAGAGAGTGATCGTCCTGCGATGTTGCTTGCTGGGATCCTCAGCTAGCTTTGGTCTTCTGACCACCTTCCTTCTTACTCTGCTTGGGAGGCTACAAATTGCACAAAACCCCAACTTAATATTTATTCCCTCTACTATATGAGTAACGTCAGGGGCCCCCGACACCTCTAAAGATATTCTGATCCTACCGATAGTGTGGTGGTTGAGGGGCTTGTGCCAACCAGACCAATCTAATTTCGGGTCGGAGAAACTGATTTGGGAATATCACAAAGAAATTAATCTAAACTCACTCCCGAAAAAAACACAAACTCCGACGTTGTATTAGATGGTAAACCTACAACTCTCTCTTCTTTTTCCCACCTTCCTCTGACGACGTAGTCGAAGGCTACGTAGCACAAATGATAGAGAGAGAAACAACTCCAATCTATGAAACCTAATTCAAAAGAAAACTTATCCATCATGTCTGAACCAACTTTAGGAAACCCCTTATGTTCACGCAGTCCAGTTCTCAATATCTGATTCCCCCAATCTAATAAACTTTCACACTCATCTAATTTCACTGCACATTGCCTTGACTTGGCCGATAATATTCCTAGCTGCTGCTCCCCCTCTGTCGACATTATGTCGATATTCCACCGGTTTGCTGGCGCCATATCCATGAGTCTGTCTGTTTCCAGTGTTGATTAATGGGGCTGGATCAAGTTCATTAATCGACTTATTGAATGTATAAACGGAAACTCTTGGTCCCAAGGCAGATAATTCATAAAAGATTGGAATCTTAACCTCATCGAACAAATTGAAAAATCGATCCTGCATTTGTAGATCTGCTGCTGCACATTGTGATGGTTTGTGGATATGTCCCGTGGCCTTTATCTCAAGAAACAACGCAGGATGCTTCGGCACGCTTAACGACATCAAAGATTGTTGTGAACTCATCTGATTTTATCTGTTCTGGTCTCATTATCCTCTTCCACAGGAAAAAGGTAATTGAACAGCGCGTTATATGGACCATACCACTCTGACTCGTCTCTTTCTCCGTCCACAGTGGCCAACTCGAATAACGTAGCTATACCTTACCTGTTTCTCAACGGACGTGGTCGAGCGGAGCGACAGCGAAAACGTAGACAGAAATTGACCGAAGAGCGTCCTGAAGGGAAGCTGAATGAGAGCGATGCAAAAAGGCCACACCTACAATCCGTGGGCAAAAGTCTTGGTGAATCAACAATTTTGAGCCGCTTGGCAAGCCTTGCCACCTCGATACTTTCAATTTTCAATGAATAACACAATAACCAGATGTCGCTAAGTTCTGAAATGGAATATGAGATAAGTACAGGTAGTAAAGAAGTAAACCCCAAGTTGTCAGGACATAACCAGACTAGTCAGGACAATTAAAGGAAAATTGCAACTGAGGTGAAATATCACAGCTGCCACACGGTCAGGCATGCTCCTCCACAACGACTCAAATACAGACTCAGCAAGCCTAGCACGTACTGCATCTGGCCCTCCAGGGGTATTGGAGATGTCAGGGTACTTTTTATGCAGGTACCTTTTCAGGTGAACCCAAACAAGCTCTATAGGGTTGAGGTCTGGACTATAGGGAGGGTGTTTCTCAACAATAATGCTATGTCGCTTGAGGAAAATAGTGATAATCTTTGCAATATGTACTGGAGCATTGTCTTGCTGGAATTTGGCATTGCCATTGGTGTGGTTTATGTGGTTAATGACTGGGAGGAGGAGCATCTTGAGGAGGCGGCAATAGACAAGTGAGTTAACAGAACGAACAACCAGGGGAACAAATCTTCCCCCAGAAATAGCCCCAGACTATCAGAGATATTCCTTGTCCCTTCCTAACTGCATGAATACAGTTTTTATCCCACTTTCCTTCTGGTGTTCAAAATACCCAAATTTGCCGTGCTTGAGCCGACTTCTCAATTGAGCATTCATCACTCCAAATCGTACTCTGGAAATCTTCTGCAGTCCAATCCTTTCTCTCTAGTGCCCAGGCAAGCCTTGCATGCTCTTGCATCTGGTTAAACTTGCGTCTCTTGAATCAGCAAAACAAAAGAAATTGCGGTCATGGTGAGACTCGAACTCACAACCTTCACGTTTTTAGCATGATGCTCTACCGATTGAGCCACACAACCTTGTACCTATACATATGAGTTTTCTTATTTCTTTATTTCTTTTTTTCTATTTATCACAGGTGGACAAAATCTCATATAGATTGAGTTTTCATCATGAAATAGGAGTGTCGATGTGACAAGGACTACATGCAGGTAAAAACTTGCGTCTCTTTGAATCAGCAAAACAAAAGAAATTGTGGTCATGGTGAGACTCGAACTCACAACCTTCACGTTTTTAGCATGATGCTCTACCGATTGAGCCACACAACCTCGTACCTGTACGTACATATGAGTTCTCTTGTTTCTTTTTATCTTTTTTTCACATTTATCACAGGTGGACAAAATCTCATGTAGATTGATGGACGCAAAATACAAGGGAGTTTTCATCATGGAATGAATAGGAGTGTCGATGTGACAAGGACTACATGCCTCTTATATATAGGTACTGTACATCTGGGTGTATGCTGTGGCAACTTGTATGTATACTCTGTTTCATATTTTCTGCAGAGATGTTAGGTATATATACATACATACTGATGAGATATCAAGTCATGAGGTTCCCTTATACCCAACCATGAATCCTTCCATAACGCTCCCACTCCAAAGATAAAATGACCGGCCATCAGCCATTCCCAACAAGCGGTGATTATTTGAACCCCACAAATCAATTGAAGCATCAAAAGCTCTTCATACGCAAGTGTAATAGGGTCAAGGTGCATAAATTTTTACCGAATGATGGCTGAATCATTGTCTCGATAGTTGTATTTCCCTAAACATTCCTTGCAATTTTGCTCCTTCCTCGCCGGAAAATACTCTATTGGTATTTCAAATCCTTACTAGAATGCTTAAGTTTTGTATATAAGTACATAGACTACATGGATAAAATTAATTACTGTCTTGGTTACGACGGGCAATGCAGCTCTGTTACCCTGAAATCTGGCGTCTTCTTAACTGATGTTAGTCGAGTTGAAATTTAATGACAAGTCCGGTTACTCTCTACCTCAGGTGTGTTCATATTATTAGTAGAATGTAATCATATATGTAAGTACATGTAAATTCTGTGCGATTTAGCATAGGACTATCTTACCTCCGTGTAGCAAGGCATGTGCAATAACATCAAATTACATCATGCTCTAGAGCTACTCGTTATCCCATTACTATTCTTGCTAGCAATGAAATAGGGTGCAAACACAACACAGCTCATATTCATTTGATTGCCTTCCAACCGCAGCTTGATTGACTGCAAATCCCCTCACAGAGCCTGGATCTTGGAGATATGCTTGACCCTTCTGATATCTGCTCAATATTAGCCCACAGTACTGTAATTACTCGCTTCAAATTTGGTGCGTAAAGTAACAGAGAGAATGCTTCAAGTGCGCGGGCAGATGGATGAGGCCCTAAGCCTAAGGAGGGGTGTGGTGAAACTGGTCCAGATCAATACTACCATTATCTTCTGCAACAGAACATTGGCCAGGTAAAGGTACTAAAAGGTGCATTGTGTACTATGATGTTGCAACCTGAACAAATGACGTCCGAATCCCTTGGGAATTTGCGGAATCCAGGCCGTTCCGGTGTGGCCTGGGTTTCCGCAATGGCTCAGAACATAAACACAGGGAAAGACAGCATTTCATCTAGGGTGATGCTGGTGGCTGATGCTAGCATTGAGACTTGGCTGCTTTTGGGAAACCTCTCCCCATGATTTTCCTATAGATGGAGGAAGATAGATACCCTTGACATGTAGCCTGCAGACTGCATCAAAAAGGCAACACACACCACCTCTGTAATAAAATATACGAAAGAGTCTCGAGATCAGTAGTTAAGCATCAATATCCTCGATGATAAGCTTACAGTAATACTGAAAATCGTGTTCGAGAAACTGCATAGGAAGATGGGGCATATAAGTCTGAGGTATACTATATCACATTGGCTGTTATGTTCAGGTGTCTGCAACAGTTTAAGTTCATACAGAAAAGCAAGTATTTCCAACAATGTTATACAGAAAAAATCGCGCCTTGTGTCTGTGAATCGTTGAAGGTTGCTAGAGCATCGAGTCTAGCGCAGCCCGTATTGAAACCACCAACGTCAAGGAGGACAGGAACTCTTAGGAGTAAGGCTGCAGGAATCCGAGACTAAAGAGCTGAGCGGATATCATGATATATGCTTCTCCAAGGAATCCTGTGTGAGCCAAAAAAAAAACCAATGAAAACCGTAGATCTACAAGGGGAGGAATTAAGGTTTGTTTTTCTCGCCCCCATTCGATTTTCAGAATCTTAAAACTCTAAAATATAAGCCCAAATACAGAACAGATGTATGGCTGTCCTAGCGCGGCACAGTGGAATCGGCGGATACATTCATAGGTCAAGTTCAGGGTAATGCCTCTGAGACTATTTATCTAGGGTAAGGCATATTCTGATAATAGTCTCGAAACCTTAATCAGACTATCGAAATGGAGTACAGGGTTCCAATCAACAAACTTAAGGCTAAACACTCTCCCTCAGGAAAACAAAGAATGGTCCTCAACTAACAAAGTATTAGTATGTTGTAATGGAAACAAAGGCAAGCCTATGCACGCTAGGAACAACAAAGAGCCCACAGGCCAAAATATTTCCCGCCTTCCATTCCTTTCGAAGATACCATTTGCACTTCTATAGCTCCCCCATTTGCTGAGAGTTCGATTATCTACTACCTCCAACGGAGTCAGCGCTGTTTGCCTCTGGGCTGTGCTCGTGGCTGCTCACTGAGTGCTAATATTCCTGATTTGAAACTTGATATTAAGACAATACCAAACAACAGATTTCAAATCATTAATACCTCCTCAGAACAAATATGGCTTTGGGGTTCTTGACTCCAAAGAATGAGCAGCCCGCTGACCCAGACCTCGAGTATGTGTGGCTCGGGATGTTGAGACCGGCCATTATGCTTCCGGACTGGGGTCACCTAATTACCAGGAGACCGTGAAAGCCTATGCTAGGGGCGAGACAATGAAGGATTCCTACCCAGGATCCGGACAGATTTATCAACGAGTTTACGCCAAAGAAGAGCAATCGCATCTTTGATCAAAACCAGATTCCTGAGCGCACAGGACTAGTTGTACTTGGTATTTCGCGTCAACTTTGATTATGTGTGAGTCGAGGTCGTACGCCAGCTCGATGTGGCTTGACATGAAGCCGCTCACCTCACCACATATATGTTCTGGGCCGCCCTCGGGCATTGTATTTAATTACTGGATTGGGAACGTAACGCACTTGAATTAATAACAATATGCTAACTAGATCTATATCAAATATATACAGCTAGGCAATCATTGATCCCGGAGCTTGCCTGGGAGCTGTGGGACGTGAAACAGCTGCATCTAGTTCTGGGTCGATTGGGATCTCCTCCGGTTCATCCTCCGAGTCATCCTCCAGGCCAATTGGATTATTACCCAATAGTCCAATTTGTGCTCGTTCAGCTACCTAGAGCTGAGAGGTTGCCACAGTCATGATCTGCTAGTATTTTAGTATGACAATAAATGGAACATTAAAGCCATTTTTGTAGCGTCAGCAGCGACGATTGGCGCAGGATTTGTTGCAAGTACATGAGACTGAAACTCGAGATGTTGAGGATGCCTGCTGAGCAGCATTTTCTAAGGTGATTGTAATTTGTCGAGTAGCTGGAGTATCAGCAATTTCATCATCCAAGGTCATAAGATTAGTTGCTGGCTGAAGGCCTTTGGTTGGATAAAGGTTAACAAAGTGCACTATACTTAGTTAACAATTGATGGCGTTTATGCTGTGGTTTGTACAATAACTTTTGCATATAACCTTTTATCATCGGTCTTCTCTTGGAATAACCGGTAGGGTTAATCCTTGTTTCAAAACAGCTTCAGTCATTGCTTCTTTAGTCGACTGTAATTGATTCTTTTTTTCAATCTGTCAGGCAGTCGTTCTATAAGCTAAAGCATTTTTTTTTATTCATCAATACGCTTTTAGTCTCTGAAGCGGGGAAAGAGTTTTAGAATCTTGAATAAGAGGAGAGCGAGCAAAGGGAGGCTAAATTACTGACAATTGGACCTGCTAAGGCACCGCGTCCAGCTTCATCTACCCGAGTATTAAGTAAAGAATATCTTTTCACATATTAAGTTCAAAGTTCATCTTTGTTAGAAATTTGTAGTCTGGTTGGCACACCAGACTAAGAAATTTGCTTCTTTATTTCTAATTCTTTTGCCTAGTTTGTGCTTATATCTGTTCGCTGTATTTGGATGAATAATTTTCTTTCTAACTGCTTTGTCAAGTCTACTTTGAAGTTTGCTAGACTAAATAATTCTTTTAAGTTAGTTAGATCAGAACTCTTTTCTATACCACTACGAATTATTTTTTTATAATTTTCTATGGAGGTAGTATAACTTTTATTTATTTGCTGCCTTTGCTCTTTTTTTTGTTCTTTAAGAGCCATATAGCTAGTTAATTTTATAATTTTAAATAAGTTCTGTTCTGTAATAAATCTCACAAGACCTGATCTCAGCTGGGTTTTTAAAATATGAATACGATGCTCGGAATCGACAAACTGCCCACCCCAGATCAATATCTTAAGTCGGACCTATTATCTCACATCGGATCTACCGGGCATATCTAATTAGTATACCAATCTCACATCAGATATATGTACCAAATTGAGTAAATAAGTTAATTGCCCGCGAGCGGCCCAGACACATACCCGCAGCACGCCAAAAACTACTACCTATGTGTTGCTCTGCATGTACCGGTTCTTGATCTTGGCTGTTATACGTAAAAGGAATAAGATCTATATAGGCCCCGGCCTGAGGCCTCAAGTTGTCAATACAGTCAACTCTTGCTATAACGGACGGCAGAAATCCAGAGCCTTCTGTCCGGTATAGCAAGGGTTCCGGTATAGAAAATGGCGCTAGCCCTCAGCACGGGGCTGACCAGTCACGTGAGTTCTGAGAATTCACCTTTTCCCTCCCAATAGGTAAGGGTATTTCGAGTTACATTAAGCCTAACAGAGTAGATTATTCAGCAACCAGACATGCCTCGTCCGGTATAGCGAGGGAGAAATGTATGGGGACAGGGATAAGAAGACCCCTGCACTCCTCCAGCACTCTGTCCGGTCCGGTACGTCCGGTATAGGGAGAGGGAATCTGCTGGTAAGAAATCCTGAAGCCTCTGGTCCGTCCGGTATAACAAGGGATCCGCTATAGCGAGGTCCGGTATAGCAAGAGTTGACTGTAATCATCATCAGTTCATTTGAAATACGCCCAGAGGCAATATACCCTCGACTTCCCAATCCTAGAAGCAACGGCTTCATATAGAATATTAGACCTCATCCCCAACATACAACATATCTCAAATTAAAAATATCAAACCAACCCCATTATCATATGACCCTTGAAATTAAAATTATAAATTACCACTCACAATGTAAACCGCAACAGAACTTTACCCTAGCCCCCACCGTAAGAAGCAAAGCAACCGAAGCAACAGGCAAAGCAACCACACCAACAACCGAAGTGCCTGGAGCGGCCCCGCGGAGGTGACTGTAGCCTGGACTGCCTAGACCACGAGCCGAGCCGGCTCGAGCTTTCGGCTCTCGTTGCAACCGCGTTGCAACCGCGAAATACCGAAGGTACCCGGAGAGTGGAAATTTGTTGCAGTCCCACCATTACCTCTGTATTTTCTACACAACCTCCACCGGCAGTCCAGGAGTTCATTTACCTCCCTTAAGAATTACTTACAAGATGGTTATACAGTATCTGGCCTTGGGATCTTGTCGATTTAACAACTATCTCTACCGTCCTAGGCTATTTATTAATCAGGAGTCTATTCAGGATGAGCTATCTATCACGTCACCACATTTATTTGCTATGGAAAGTAGCAGCAAAATTTACAACTACAATCGCTCAATTTCCGACATAACCAACCACGCTTACCAACACAAGAGGAGTCGCTATGGTTGAAACCCACCATTTGTACGGTTATTACATATTGCAGACCTATGAATGGTCCGATTTCGCTGCGGACTTTGGGGGTTGAAATTGATTCTTTCCTATTTGCATCTCTGTATATTTTATATTTCTGCGACTTTCTTATTTGCCATGGCCTACACAGATACATATATAGCATACGCAGTTATCTATTTATTCTCGTGATTCTCGCGAGCCGGCTCGAGCCCAACCAGTATGGCCTACATAGCCTGAATAACATGATTGCCGGGTTATATTCATGAGCAGATGATGTTTATATGTGGGCAAAACTGAGATATTGATAGATATAACAATAGCGACTGTAGGTAGCACACAAGCCTAAGCCTTCTTACTTTCCAGCTCCTGCAACATCTCCTTTACCTGATGAACATCCTTTAAAGCAACTCTGCCTGGGCTATCGATACTTCAACTCAGTCTTCAATAGTCCATACATTCGAAGCCTTCAATAATGTCTTCCTGTAACTGATGTGACGGTCTGTAAGTACATAAATATATCTCCAAGCCCCCAGTAGTACCACTGACTTATTGATATTAAGTTGTCGATATGGATTTTACACAGGAATTCTGCTCCTCGTTTATACCCCGCAATCTCGTCTTAATAGCCTGAATATTTGGGTAGTCCAGGCCTTATCCAGGCTATTTAGACTATTCCAGGTTATTCAGGCCATTCAGGCGGTTCAGGCGTTCCAGGCTACCAGTTCGCGAGTAGGCCAGCCCTGGCCGAGCTCCATCTGATCCAGGCTGGTGTGGGCCATGGCTGAGGCCGGCCTGGCTGGCCTCTCATAAACACTAAACTAAAGCAGCAGGCAAAGCAGCAGGCAAAGCAGCAGGCAAAGCAATGGGCATAGCAACCCGCAGCCAAAGGCCCAGAACTTTGAACGGCCGGCAACTGTGACCCCACCCTTGACGTTATTTTGTCTTTTTGGAGGCATGATGCCTTAGTGTTATTATTCTAGTAGATCTGTATGGACCTAGGCATGATGTGAGCTATATAAGTCATGTCTTGTGGTGCTTTAAGCATTTGTTTCCTCATTTGATTGAGGTACACAAGTAAACTTAATCATTAATATTCACACAGGTACCATAGAGAGTTATTTGTATTTATTTAAGTATGCAAGGTAAGCAAAACCCTGCCACCGTTAAAAAAATATGTAACTGTCCATACCAATGATTGGACTGTCATATCAAACTAGGGGTATTGACGGAAGCCAACTGACCAACAGAAACGTTATAAAAAAAATCCTTCACAGATACAATATAACAGGCAACTCAATTGACGAAATGCGCGCTTTCCAAGACAATAAAAACTACACACCGTAGAATTCTAGGAACCGCCCTTTGTCGGTTACGACTGGTCCCCATTCTCAAGAAGTTAGCAGTTATTCCCTTTTCCAAGTTGTTAATGCAATGATATTCTAGTGCAGTTCATCTACCGCCCAGAGCCGTTGTAGGCGAGACGGTTGGAGGATCCAGAGCCCGGGTTGGTAACAACACCAGTAGTCGAGAGTTCGATGATACGGCTAACAACCGCGCTGGGGCTGGTGAGGCCCTCGTATGCCATCAAGTATGCAGCTAAACCACAGACGTGGGGAGAAGCCATAGAGGTACCGGAAATCGTGTTTCTCGCTGAATTGGATCCAATCCAGGCCGAGGTGATGCTAGAACCAGGAGCGAAGATATCAAGATAGGAACCGAAGTTAGAGTAAGACGCACGAGCATCGGTGCGGTCGGTAGCACCAACGGTGATGGCAGAGGGGGTAGATGCCGGAGAGAAATTGGCAGCGTTCGCGTTGGAGTTACCGGCGGCAACAATGAAAGGAATGCCGCTCCTGACAGCAGCGGCAACTGCGTTGTTAAGAGAGGCAGAGTAGCTACCTCCCAAACTCATGTTTGCGACAGCACGACCAATCCTGCTCTTGCGCTGAGCATCGCTGACGAGCCAATTGATACCAGCAATGATACCAGAGGTGGCACCAGAGCCGCTGGCGTCGAGAACCTTGACACCGATAACACTGGCGAGCTTGGCAATACCAACCGTGGAACCAGCAATGGTACCAGCGACATGTGTTCCGTGACCGTTACCCTAAAACGCAACAACTACTTGTTAGCATAGTATACGTTCTAATTGATGCAAAGTTCAGATGTTTGAAAGAGTGCTACTTACATCGACATTGCTTTCTCCATTGATGGCATTATACCCAAAAGTAGCACGACCATCAAACTGGGTGTGGGTGGTAAGGACACCAGTGTCGACAACATATGCGAAGGTTCCAGCACCAGCAGAGCTATCATATACAAAGGTTGTGAGTCCCCGGTTGCGGTGTGAAATACGGGCCAAACCCCAAGAGGGAACATTGCTCTGGGTAACAAGGGCCTGGGTGGTCACAATCTTATCGGCCTCAACGTACGCAACCTGATCGAATGGGTTTTCTCGATTAGCGTCGATATAATATACCGGTATGTAATACTAGAATTACAGATATCATAAACTACTCACCTCTGGGCGGCTGGCAATTTCTTCGATGGTAGCATCATCAAAACAGCCAGCATATCCCTTGAGCTTACCAAGGTTGTACGTGTGGGTGAAGGTTGCCTCGGCCGTGGCTTCAACTCTGTCCCTCTTTAACACGAATCTAAGCTTGTTGACAACAAAGTCTCTGTGTGCCTGGAAGTCGGAGACGGTGATGTCCTCCATCATGACAACAATGTAATGTCCAGTGATGACATCGCCAGCCTTGGGAGTTGGAATTGGTCCCGCAAGAACAACTGCGATGAGTGCAGCAAGTATGAGTTTAGAGAACATCGTGAATATCAATCAGAGAGGAGAATCCGGTGCTTTTGGCTTTGTATTGGAAGTCTATTGATTGATGAGGGAGAACAGGCAGATTCAAGATCAGTATTTATGTTCATGTAGCAGTGATATTAATACTAAGTCGACGTGCTTTTGGGCTACAGGATAAAGGGTACATCTGCCACCCAAGCCTCAATCCCGTTCTAGCACCAGGCATTCATCCTACATGGTCGCTTCGGGCAAAGCGAAATAGCACGTTGATAGTCTCCAGCTCTAGAATATAGTTATGTTGATGGGTCGGCTGAGAAGTAAGCTTTTTCTTCAAGTTCCGTATCAGGTAGTCGCTGAGGTTTTTATCGACTAGTGTTGCCGTTCATAGCCCTAACAGTTTAGTCTGGTTCTAACAGTTGTAGATTCAACTATCCCTGCCAGTTCAGCACACTTTAGTGTACACACTAAGATCGGATGAAAGCAACTCAGAAACCAAAATGGTGTGCGGACCGTTTTCGGAATTCCAGGAGTTCACAGCCGTGCCCTGTCCATTGTGAATTGTTTCACGTAGATTTACTATAGTGATCTACAACTCACCGTAGTTAGTAGAAAAGTCGAGGGCAATGCACAGGGTGCCTGACAGGTGCGTGCATCAATACAGTTGCTGTCAGTATCATCGGTTTTTCTAATAAGGGAGTCATGCAGAACTCGACTCTCGTCAAGGATAAATTGTGGGACTTGTAGACTTCATTTCCCTGGAAGTACTTGGAATCCTCTATTCTTCGAGGGGAATTTTTATTCACAGTGAGGACTACTCAAGATTGCGGGCCAGTAGTGATGTAGAAACGGCCGTGCATATTCGCTAAGTCATTAGGATAACTAACTTTACCTCAAAATGGTAGCTACATAGTTGCTAGAACATGAGAACAATAACATCTAACAAACGGAGAAATACTCAGACTACCTGAGTGACTGATGCAATGTCATTCCTTTGATTTTAATGATTAATTCAATGACAAGCATCTATAGCGAAATAATGTAAATAGCCTCTCGTTATGATGAGGACATTAGCCCTGGCATCCCCGTATCTCGATACCTCATGCTCAATTATTGGGTAATCTCAGTCGATTGGAGAAAGAGCAATAGTCGATGGTTATGCATGTTAATCAGACATTCGATCTAGGTTAGCCAATAAGAAGGAACCTTAACCTGATCCATAGATCACTCTAAAGCTGTGTTATGTACTCGTTATGGAAGATGCTTGAGATGAGCTAAATCTGAAATCCTTCAACTGCTATCTGGCACGGGACTCTAGTAGATCTGTAGACCAGCATTCATACAATGTGCCATCATGACCCCACTTTCGATAGAGGGTGTACAGTATCCGGTAAAGTTGAGTTCCGAAAACCTGATATTGCAAATGTAGCCAATAGGAAAGCAAAATAAACCACAAATACTGAACACATGTAGCTTTAACAGTTCGCTCTGCACACCTCAATCTCCCAGCTATGGTAAAAGTTGTATTTAGTAATTTATCAATTCGGGCAGGTGGTTCAAATTCACCAAATTAATTTGTTACGCGAGAATTCATCATATCCCAAGAACATGTTTTCCCTGGGGTTAGCTGGTATATACACCACGATATCAGAGAGCGTCACCTCAAAAAGGACGCGCGTTGGCATGTAGCTGAGCCTTCTGAGTCTTCTGATTGAGAGCGCAACCGGAACATATTCCTCGGTAAACCTCATAGAATGCAGTATACCTAACCGGAATTGGCAGTACGCCGATACTCGGGCTAAGCTCAGCTTGGCAGGTGACACTACGTGCGTAACTTCTAAATTTCATTAGATACTACATCAGGCAGTTGTGTGCAGCAGACATCCTCTAGAGGTTTCGACTTCCCTCGATTGGGATTCTTCGCCAGGCGTTTCGTTCCGTCTTTGTTTTATCCCTCAATTCATCCTTTGGTTTCGAGAGGATCGAACCGTGAACGAAGAACAAAACAACAACAAGAGCCACAAAAGCCACAAAAGCCATCAGAGCCTCCATAGGATTCAACGTAAAGGTTGCATTCAGAATCATAGCTGAAAGGGGGGTACAGCGATGCCCCTATTGGTAGATCAATTATGAACGATAATGTCATCTGCTGCGTAAGAAAGTATTTTGCGAATAATTGTAAGTGTTCGATTGTGCAGATATTTTGAACAAGATTCTGCTGCCACAGCTCTCCAGTCGAAGAGATCAATATGAAGAAGCCACAAATAGTCAGGTAGACTATAGTAGCCGCTAAATGTCCGGAGAGTCACAAGAGCCGGCGGAGTGTTCTAGTGTTTAACAGAATCGTCACAGAATCGTCCTGCGGAGAGCGAGGTCCGACACTCGCAATTCAGAGTATACGTGGGTGCCGGTCTAATGGCCTTAACGATAAGAGGATAGTGATTACGTAGTGTCACGCTTGTTAAGAAGAAGCGAAAGGTTGCATATTTGTGCGGGGAAAAACGCTGTTCTTTCCTAGAATACAGAAACGAGCGACTCATAACCACCTAAACAAAGGAATCCCTTCTTGCCCGCTACCCTGATTGCCGACCACTTTCCTATCCCTCACACCGCGTTTTCGAATCCCACTTCTTTCTCCTTTCTTTTGGAACTGCAGACCAAGCACTACATACCTATACTCGGATATGGCCCAAGTGAGGTTTCTTTTTATACCACAACTCATGAGGCGTATTATTTCTTCAAATCCACTGTGAGGTGACATATTCAGTAGATATACGTTCTGGGCCGCTCGCGGGCAGCATACCCACTAGGCCCCTCGCAGGCAATTAATTTAATTACTGAACTCGGTAATAAATTTTATGTGAGATTGGTATACAAATTACTTTAATCTATTTTATTTTAAGATACTCATTACTCATATGTGGTCCCAGTGGGGCGGCCATGTGAACTAAATTAGATATGCCCGGTAGCGTGAGATAATAGGTCCGACATAAGATATTGATCTGGGGTGGGCAGTTTGTCGATGCTGAGCACCGTATTCATAATCTAAAAGCTCAGCTGAGATCCGGTATTGTGAGATTTATTCATTCCTCAATATCAATACATGCCCTTGGTTTCTACCGGTTTATTTACCTTTCTACCTTACCTACTACTCTCTACCATTCATTTCCGTTATGTATGTCCGCAACACAAGCATTAGACAATGCGCCAGCTCTTAGAATTCCAGACCTCCAACCTATTTCATCAGTACCTACATGACACTCCACAACACTCCACAACGCTTGCGATTTGATGATACTGGATATGATTACTATAAGGGAAGGCACAAGGTTCAGGCAATGGTCCAAAACTGAGAGTAATGAAGAGAAAGCTTGTTTTCGAATTTTGCAGAAGTTTTATTTGGATAAAGATGAAAAACTTTGTTATAGAGATGATACTAGCAGATCACGACTGTGGCAACCTCTCAGCTCTAGCTGAACGAACACACATTGGACTATTTGATACACAAGTATCACTCGGAGGATGACCCGGAGAATGACCCAATTGACCCAGAGCTAGATACAGCTGTTACACGTCAGGCTAGCTTCTGGCCGATACTGCCTGCGCAGGGATCAATGATCTAGTAGTTGTATAAATTTGATATAGGTCTAGTTAGATATATGTTATTAATTCAAGTGCGTTCTGTACTAAATCCAGTAATTAAATACATTGCCTGCGAGGGGCATAGTGGGTATGCCCACTAGCGGCCCAGAACATATACAGATGCTTTTGCTGTTAAGGCTAAAATTCCTCTCTAATCTCGGCCGCCCACAACATTACCGAGGCATGATTCACTATTGCTTTTATTACCCGTTCCGTGTAAGAGTTCATATTAGGCAGTTGTGTAATGTACATCTTGGTCCATTTTTTTCCCATAAATTGTGCAGCGTTATCTGTTCGAAATATCAATAACTTGAATCTACAAGCATTCTCTGCATTTCTTTTCCAGATTTGCATTGCACTTAAGGCAATCTCCGTCATCAGAGGAAACACCTATGTACGCTCCACGACTAAGGCTCATTTGAGACTAGTCTTAGTATAAACTTCACTGACTAAGCATGGGAATTTTTTTTTAAATACTCACATGCGGCCATGAGGGGCCATGGTGAGCCACCCGGTAGCCCGGGTTGATTAAACTAAGCATGAGAAAACCTCCTTAGGACAAAGCCATACTCCCTGGTGTTAGGAATTCTTTGAGGGAGGCAGGATTCGAACCTACGAACGCAATTGCATTCACCAGGATGGTTCCCAAACTACTCCATCCACTCCGCAGAGGGCCGAGGTCCGTGCTGGCCAAGGACCGGCCCGGCGAGCAATCTTAAGGACTGGGCTTCATGCGGGGCCGCCCAGTCCATTCAGTCGGTCCAGTCGCGGTCCAGTCTGGTCCAGGCGGCCCAGTCCGGTACAGGCTGTCCACAACCTGCTGTTGTGGCTATAGAATGCCGGCCTGATGATTCAGGCCAGTCCCCGGCCAAGCGGACTGTCTCGGGTCAGGTACTTGTTAGGTACCTGTACGGCCGGGGACAGGTAGAAAGTTTCTCCGGCCTGGGACAGGTAGTTTCTCGCAAATAGCACATGGAGAGTTATATGGCTGAAGTGTTTATCTCCAAAGCAAAGCAAACGATACCGAATGATCTCTAGCTACCAATTTACATTAGAGCAGAAGGAAGTACAGAAATAACCTCCTGTGTCTCTTGATGGCTGACTTCACCCCTCCTACAGCGCCCTTTTAGTGAGTACTAAAAATAAAAATAAAAAAAGTTACAGCCCTTTTTTGTATGTGAATTTCTTTCCACCAACTCATCATCCGTTGGTGCAGGTGCAGTTGGCGGGCAAAACATATGCTGCATTTTTGTTGTATGGGCTTGCTGTAAGCTTGCAAAGTACTCACTACTACTCAGCCTGTTCACCAGCAAGAGATTAATGCAGTTGTTCTTGAATATATAGTGAGCGAACTAGCAATTCATATCCTTGACTGATAAAAATGTCATGAGGTTGTTGTAGTGGTAGTACCGCTGGTGGTCCTGGGTGCTGGTTCCGCTAGTAGTGCTTGTTCTGCTGGTTCTATAGCTGGTAGATTTGAATCGACCATACGGCAATTGAAGGGAGCAATAGATCCATTAGTTATCCAGTGTGGATGTAGTAGTGATAGTGGAATTGGTCCATTATCTGCAACCATTGGAAGGAGCCGATGCTGGCTATTTTTTATTTTTTTTTTTTTTTTAAATACTCATTACATACTCCTGTTCAATCCCAATGAGGGGACTATGAGGAGCCACCCGGAAGCCCGGGTGGATTCAGAACAAGACAAGTTAATCTGCCAGGTCCACCGCGCGCGGAAAGCAAAACAGCAAGAAAAGACATGACCAAAAATTAACAAAGGAAACGCAGAGTCCCCGTGCTGTCATTAACCGGCTAAAGCTAGATGACCCCAAGAGGCCTGACTGAGACCTGCCAAACATATATGAAAATCACAGAATAAATTAACAAAATTCGTAGACGCAGAGCCCCCGTGCTGTCATTAACCGGCTAGAGCCAGATGACCCCGAGAGGCCTGACTGAGACCTGCCAAACATGTGTATGAAAACCCCTGCGGGGCATGCCGATGCTGGCAAGGTAATACATAGTGGCTAATGATCTCACAACAATTGTAGTAGGTAAGCTCTGAATCCAGATCATTAAGTCCAGTATCTGCTTCAACCAACATAAAGAAGCTTAGTTAAATTCCACTCATAACTGGAATCTATCAATAGCAAAAAGAGTGACCTAGCCAAAGATTTGTTCGAATGCCGCTTAAGAATCGAAAATGTGAGGGACTTTTGTTCGGCTTTCAATTTCCTGGCGTTGAATTTTGGTACATAGCAAGCAAAAACATAAGGTACACTGATCTAATGTAATCTGTGGATTTAGGAATTGTTTGGCCCAAGGATGCATTCCTTCATTCCGTTGAGTCGAGTTGGCTCCTATATTTCTGTAATGACGAGTATGACATCTCTAAGCATATGAATGATTTATATTTTAGAATTTCAATTACATACCTGTATTTCCTTATTATACATATCAATCATCATAGCAGATATTCTCTCCTTCAGATGTAAATGATATAGAAGCTCTGCTTTTGCTTCTTGCATCTTTTCAATAGTTGGATACTTGAATATATTTCCAAACATAACTACATATATAGAACCTCTCCTTAATTTTTTTGTATATCGATTACCCTCAGTAAGACGTTTCTTAAATTCTAAAATATATGCCATTCACAGCTGGTTAAATGATTGCGGTATTGTTTCTTGTAAGCTTTTGAGTCATTCCTTTGCTTTTGTCTATAATAATAATAACTTTTGGACGTGGACAACGGCCAGCCCAGACTAACTCATCCAACTTCATATGGATGAAATTAATATCTTCACAACTCTCAGTTCGAATGAAGCTAAATCCAGTAGAGAAAGGGCTGACTAGATTATGTAGCGCATCTATTCGTCTTGTATTATAAAATGTCTTTAGATCTAGAAGGCGGCCCGGTTATGTCTGGAATTGAAGATATTCATTATAACTTGCCCCAGCAGACCGGAAGTTTGCTGCTTCTGCTAGATGCTTTTGGTGATTATTATCTTGCCGCTTGTGTTCTAGATAGACAGCTGCTACATTCCGTGGCTTACTATCATGGTGTACACACAGATACTCTATCCGCCCTTTCTTTTCTGATCCACTGCCAGCAACAATTTTTAGTCAAATCCTGTGTGCATTGCATAGTCCTGTAGGCGGCGGTAGGCATCATTTGGAAATGCGTATTGTTCTCTAGTAATTGGTGCATGTTGATGTAACTCCGTCATTTCATTTGTTCTACTTGCTATGTTGGTTTTTCCTTTTTTTTTAGAAAACTCATTACTCCTATTGCTATCTTGGTCGGGTAGGTGGTAGCCGGGTACTGCGGGGCTTGCTGTGTTGTTGCAGTAGCTATTATTGTTGTAGCTGTTGTCGGTATAGCTGTTGTTATTGTAGCTGTTTATGTGGCCGCCGTAGTTGTTGCAGTTGTAGTCTCAATGTCGGGACTTATCTAATCACCGGGCAGGTAGGAAGTACCTGTACCAGGCCGGAGAAACTTTCTACCTGTCCCGAGTCAGTCCACCGGCCAAGCTAAACCCGGTCCAGACGGGCATGGGCCTTCTTCACGGCCGGACTGGCAGGCCCATTGGGAATACTGTAAAGTTCAGCAATCCTCAAAAAGCATCATGCTCAAAGAGCAGCTATACATTGACCAGCTTCTTGAACACTTTGATATGAAGAACCCTAATCGAGTAAAAACGTCCACAGGATCCTCATATCAAGCTTTTCAAAGCTCTTCCTAAGGAACCTGCTGTTGATACCATTCTCTATCAAAACAACTCAGGCCTCTCATGTATCTGGTTACGTGTACTTGCCCTGATATTGCACATGCTGTCTCTGTACTCTCAGTTTTATTCACATCCTTTGGCATAACATTATCAACCTGTTAACAGGGTGTTTCATATCTCTCTGGAATACATTCTCTTGGTCTCCCTTATTTACACATTTCCGGTTCTTTGCCTCTTGTGGGTTTTTCTGACGCTGGTTATGGTAATTGTTGGGATACTCGGCGTTCATGGCAAGGTGTAACGGTGCTAAGCTATGAATTCTCCAGGGAGCGTGTCTATGCCGATGGCCGATGAATGGTGACTGTGAGACTCGTAAGACACGGATTGTATTCGCTAGGCTAAGATACAAGACGTTGCGTGAAGAGAAGAGGAATGGAAGTGGGATTCGAGGATCCTTTTATAAGAATTCTCCTACATGTGTCTAAGTTCTTATGAACGCATACTTTGGTTTGTTGGTGATGCCGTGATTCCTATGCCGTGATTCTCTATATTCATGTGAGTAACTCTAGGACTTGGTGAGCCGTGACACAAGGCTATTGTTTCTATTAGGTTCCTGTCTGGAGATCTAACAAGCAGCATTCTATCTCAACCCCTAAAACAAAAGCGGAATATGTGGCTCTATCTACAACCGCTAGACTGGCAACTTGAAGCTGGTGACTTAATGGAATTAAGGAACTCGATATCAAGGTACCAATTACCCTGAAGTGTGAAAATAATAGATCACAGCATTCAAAACACATCGACATACCCTACCACTATGTGGGAGAATGCCCTCTGATCAACAATTTTCCATTGCATATATAGAAACTATCAAAACCCTGCTGATGGATTGGATGCTTCAAAGCACTCCAAGTTTACTATACAACTCGGCTATACCGTGTGAAAGAGTGTTGAAGCGCACATCTACTACAACCAGATTATCCGTACCGCCGCCACTCACACATGCAAGCACCTTACGTTCGCACACCAAAGCATCTTACGTTCGCACATACTTAGTACGTAAGTATGGTTGTTACCCGACTACTATCTCGCAATCCCTGTATTTTCTTGCTTCTGATTGGCCGAATGATATATCCATGCAAATTGCCTTACCCTGAATTCTCCATGAATATAACTACGCTCCGGACACTGTATTTGTGTTAAGAATTAAGCAAGTCTTCACACGCATCGTTCACTGCCTCACTAGTACCAACTTTCGCTGCCTAACAGATATTACCATATCTTTTGTTACTTGTAGCACCAAGGCATTGCTAGGTACTGCTATGTTGACGTTTACCTCCGTCGGAGGAGCCTTCGGAAACGCCGTCACTGGTGCCATCTGGGCAAATTTGCTTCCTGAGTATCTTGAGGATAAGTTGGCGGGAACAACTGCGGCCAACGCGACAGCGTTGATTTACGCAAATTACTTCAATGCATTGTGGTTGAGTCCGGGGCGAGGCGCTATCAACTCAGCGTACTCGGATGTGTATAGGATGCAGCTCATTGTGGCTCGCTGTGTAGTGCTGTCTATGCATCCAGTTCACGAGCGGAGTTAACCCAGCAACAGACACTCGCCTGTAATTGATAATCCGATATTAATTTTGCTATAGTTAAGATGTGGGTATGGATGAACTTGGTAATAAACATACCCACGCTTTCACTCACCTGCTGAAATACCTCGAACGAAAGGATTTCCAACAATTGTGTTTCTGATATGCTCAATATTGAACATCTTTGGATAACAATTTCCTTGAACTCGGCTTTTGAGATGCCAGGTAATCCCTTCGCTGGTGCTTTGGTATCTAAAGAAATCCCAAGGCTAGAGTAGGGTGTTGGACCTCTACGAGGGTGTTGTGCCAACCAGACTAGGTGTTGGATATCGTCTGTAGATAACATCCAGTCAGTTACTTCTCCTTGCCTATAACTACTAAAAGGTTTCTCCAGACCTTCTTGATACCGCTGCTCTGCTGAAACTACTCCCAAAGGTAACCACCCCGTACATAACTCTCCATCCGCTTCGTATGCCCAAACCGCTGATTCGCCATGACCTTCAATAATGTCGTACATCCACTTCCAGGTCGACCCAATACAAGCACCATCTCTCCAGGCTTTTCAACTCCTCTGAAGTCTTCAGGATAACAAAATCTTCCCCTTTTGGTTGAGGGCCAGAATGGATATCGCTATACTAAAGACATTGGGAAAAGAGATAAATACGTCTGGGAAACTAGCAATGTAATATCTCACCTCTCCGATACCAGACACTAAGATCCTGCCATAGAACACCTGTAAGCACCATTTGATTAACCCTCATGATAAGGTATCAAAGGAAGTTTCGAATTCAGGAACTATACCAATCCTCTTGGGTTTGTTCCCAGCTCTCCTCTCCACTCCTCTGAGGTGAGTCTTTAGGTCAAAAGTGTCATTATCCCCATCCTCGCCAGCCTCGATCTCATGCTTAGCAATATCAACTACAATTGACACGTTGCCTATCATGACTTACTTAGCTAAAGAAGATTTAATCAGGTATATCTAGCCTCAAGCTGCGGTATTGTATTTTACACGAATTGATCATTGCAGTTAAGTTATAAATTAGTCTCAGTTTAAATGAATGCCAGATGCAGCTCATGAACTGTACGCATAGAATATCAGTATATAAATGAAAGATGTATCCTTCAACCTGAGGGGAGAATTTCATCGATAGCCACTTACATACAAATGATTATCGAGCTTTATTTCATCGTATTAATTAGTGCATATCATAGCCATAATGATCATAGATATACAGAGTGAGGCATTCTCATCTTTTCATAGGAGATGTTCATAAGACACTCACCAATCATAGAAAGGTTGCCTGAGCTGACCATGACAAAGATACAAGGACTCTATTCCAAATCCGATTGTTAAGCATAAACAATTACTTGGTATTGAACTGAGGGGTTGCCAGCTAGTCTGCTGGTTGGAGTCTTGACCTGTCACTGCAAGCTTAGTATCTCCTTTCCCTTCACGGGAGACGATGTAAGTACACTTCAACTAGATATAATGTAGGTCTTTCAATGCATAGTCTGGTTAGCGGTGAGTATGTACATATTATTGCGCGTCTCCCAAGTTCGATTTAAGTAACCAAACCCTTAATAGGTTGCTTTGTGACTTAAAACGTTACTTGTCTCGGGGCATCATATTAGGCGAGAATTTTCACCATACTTATTCCTTTCGCTCCCAAACTGATTTATCGTATTCAAATCAGATAACAGGAAATCGCATGCATCTACGAGTACTTTTAGTAGGTGTTAAAGGCTTCTTGGGGGAGCCCATATTCCGTACGGTTCCGCGTTCACGGCTCATATCGCCGGAAAGTACGTCAGTCATACAGGTGACCGCAGTCCGGAGTCCAGACCCCGCGGCTTCAATTTGCTGAGGGAGCACAACTTAACTTGGTCCCGGTGGTAAAAGTCCAAACTCAAGCAAAGGTTGAATGGTTCCTGTGCTGACAACCTAAAGTAAGTACTGAGACTGAATTCCCGGATAGTTGTACATACAATGGGTCCCCTTTTGTCATCCATATGCCTATATTTAGTTCGGTTCTTGCCATCCACGTTGCCTAAGATGAACTCCCCACAACAAGTCATATAACTAGTGATGATTGGAGTATATTACTCTTAGTATTTGATTATTATATTGAGATATCGTATCGCGTAGGGAAAGGAGTGTATAAGGATATATCGGGTATGCTGAGTTGTGTTGTATGCAAAGTATGCTGGGCACTGGGTATGAGTATGTTGAGTATGCGATATGCTGCGAGAGTTTGCTTGTGTATGCTGCCAAGGTGTGTGCTACGCATGGCGTTCACGTGATGGGATCAGCAGTTACAGGTTTACCTAGTGCTGCTTTTAGTGCTGTCCGATGTGGCGCCATTAAAAAACGTCATCGACTGCTCACTATGAAGGAAGAACTCAAACACATATGTCAGCTCTACTCCTCGCCATCTTAATCTAACGTTTCAAACGATAGAAGAGAAACCCTCTCTCAACATGTTATGAACGTCGAAAATAAATGGAATCTCCTCCGAACCAATGTCGCATGCACGGAAGCCTCTCCAGATACACTTGCGGGAGCATCAAGCATTTCATTAACAATGACGGATGGAAGCCCATCCACTCTTCCTCATCTCCCTACATACCAGAATCTCATTATGAACATCACCGGTGAATTTGCCACCACTAATCTTCCTGTGAGATGCCATTACGGGATGGCCAGGTACATTTCACGAAGAAAAAGACTATAGAACAAAATGGCGAGATGTCTAGAACGCAAGCCTTTCCAACAGCCGATGTCACCTAATCCAGCGATATCTGGGCTACCTTTTGCGATATGACCACCACAGACGAGCCAACAACACTGAGTGAATGGATCAGAACAAGCGCTTTGTATGTTGCTCTACCGGTTGTCATCGCCGGGGCGCCTGAAGGATATGATGCAGGTGTTTGGAGTATCACGAAGTCAAATTCGAGTGTCGTGAATGACCTTGGGAGGTTTCTATATGAGAGATACCCATCAGAAGCTGTTGTGGGATTACCAAGGGCTCTCATTAGAGCAATTACGCAGATATGAGCAGGCAATCAAAGAGACTGTGGGAGAGTCAATGGAGCTGAGGGATTTATTGATGGTACGGTCCGCCCAATAGCAAGGCCTACAGAAGAACAACAGCGATATCACTCAGGGCATAAAGGATATCATGGCATCAAGTTAGTAGCTTTTATGGGCCTGAGCTTGGAATCTGATTCAGCACCTCTCCTACCTTTCCTGTCACCCCCCTGGCCTCCAGAGCAAAATCTGCCTTATCTACCAGTTCTTATGCTAGTGATACAATTCCATTACCTACACCTGATTCTTCTATGTGTTGGAACAGAGGTAATAGGATGACGCGGAAGAGCGAACGTGCGAAGGGCGAACACGTGAAGTGCGAATTGCGCAGTGCGAAACTGCAGAACGGGTGTGTCAGTGGAATATTTAAGATGGACGGGTTTCCTTACTTTCATGTTTCTTTTATAGTATTCGAATATACTCCTCTCTACTCTCATGCGAAGAACATAATTGCCCACGCATTCTTTTGTTGTCCCCTACTACTGGCACAAGAGTCCCTTTCTGATGGAGTCATCTCTTTCTTTCAATTCTACTACCAAGCCTGACCCTGACTGTATCCCTGACCCCTATACCCTTGTTCCCGACAGTGACAACATGCATTGGCAATAGCTGTCTCTATAATTTCGCGGATCAAGCACTAGCACTAGGGGGGATTGGAATTTCTGGCAAGAGTCGGGGGTGGAACAGATATTACGCCAGGTATTTGAGGGTCCGAATCCACCGAATGATGTATTATATCTGTTAAAACGCACATCCATTACACCCGGATATAACTGTTGCGCCAACCGTTGTCCGGCAAAGCTCCTATCACCACAACGACAATATTCAGCTGAACTCTCACACACGCAAGCACCTTACGTCCGCGCATACGCAAGTATTTTCCGTATGTCGGGTTGAGTCCACCGACCGCTATCCGCAATCCTTGCATTTTCTTGCTTCTGATTGGTTGAATAACACATCTCTGCGCTTCGTTTTTACCCTGAAATTCCATGGATATAAACAACGCTCCGGACCTGTATTTTTCACAAATTAAGCAAGTCTTCAATTCGCTTCGTTCTCTATTGCATTATTGCATTTTTAAGGTCTATTGTCCACTTCGCGTTTTACCGTCCGCTCTAGTAGGCATATTACTATAGATCTGCTGTGCACCCGTGCTCGCGCCCCCGCCGCTCCGCTAGAATCACTTCCACTGCCTAACAAGATATCCCAACATATCTTTTGTTAATATCTCTAGAAAATCCAGCCTATGCACCCTCTTATGGAATTAGGGACCCCTATCGTGCAGGAAGCCAGGGGCTCACGCCAGACCAAGAGGCCTTCAATGTGGTTATGTCCAAATACCGCATTGTAGTGGAGTGTGGGTTTGCCAATGTGATAAATCAGGAGAATGGAAGCGCATTAAATAGGGCTTTCGCTAGTTTCAATTGATTGTATTATATCATCCTTCTCTGGAATCGCCAGACATGCCTGCGAGGAAGGAACTAAATCAGTTACCACTTCAGCAATCGCACCCCCCCCAATCCTTGAAGACCTACCTATCTATCTAACTCGATTTATCCTTAACCAGCTGTAATAGCAGTTCTTTGATGCTTGCCACTTCTCTGAGACCGGCCACCTCTGCCTTCAGATTTCGGTTGTTGAGGGGATTGCCGTTGGAGGGGTTGTTGTTGGAGGGCTTGTTGTTGGTTAGAGGGGGTTATTTTGCTCATACAGTCAATGAAGACTTCGGTTAACTTGTGCAAATCATCTCTCATTGCCTCTTTGCACTGGTCACGGCTATCGCTCCTCCTATTTGCATGTAGGTTCTGACGAATCTGACGTCTCTTTTGGATGCATCTCCAGGAGATGTAAGATCAACGACTTCACGGCCTTCAACCACGGCCCTTCTTTGATAAGCGCTTAGTAAGGCTATCTCTCAGTACCTCCGCAATTGCTTTTTTTCTTGCTTGATATCGGTAGAGGCATCTGACTTACGTTATCTTGTATTTCAGCCTGGCGTTCACAAATATCAATACATGAATCTATTGCTTGTTCTAAGTCCGTTGCTGCAGGTAGTTAGTCTGGTTGCACGACCCCTCCGCTAGCCTAGCAGGTAGTGCAACCCCGGATAGCATCTCTCGAGCACCAAAGATGTCCTAGGTAGTCTGGTTGGGCACAACCCCTCCTGTGGAGAGGAGGGAAGGAGGATGAGATTCACTATTTAATATCAGAATCTGATTAGGGTTCAGTCAGATAAGAGATAAACAGCAGTTCTTATCTTTCACTGTTAGCAGATCTTTAAATCCGCAGCGGGATGGGGTAAAAGATTAGTGGCGCTACTCACCTACGGCTACATACTCGAAATCTAGAGTTACCCTGAATTAATACAATCAATAATCACCAGCGGCACAACTATTTACGACAAAACCTATATAAGCAACTACATGGGTGTGACATTTTTCTACACATAGTTACCTGCACACACAAATAAATTAACTAATGTACGAGTAGCCATGTTGCATATGCCGCATTCATCTACTGAACCCCAGAACAAGTACTTGGTTCCGTTCAATAATAATAAAACCAATAACAACAATAATGAACCCTTGGTTAGTATCTAGCAATCAGGAATATCATAAATTACCTTAGGCCTTATGGTTGATGCATGCTAATTGAATATAATGGGTCTGAATTTGAGGTACGCATTGGACTTGAGGCCTGCGCAGGCTGTGGACTAAGAGGTTCGATACCCAGACGGACTCCTTAGTCTATGCAGATATTGTATATTAGCCACCAAAGATGCTGATAGATAGCTGGAACCGCGCCCCAAGAGGACAAACTAAATGATCTCTCAAACCCCTGGGTCACGAAGACAATGAAGACCTAGAAAACAAGCCCCTGACAACCCCCCAACTCCAATAGCAAAAATGCCATGGCCTCTAGAATCAAATCTATCCCATCGAGGTAGCATTCTACCTAGGTAACGGCCGCAGAGTCAGCGGAACTATCATATGGCAACCGGGATAATACATGTCAGACTCCCCAACAAGATCTCGTAATGTACGAGCCAGAGGATGATCGTTCGGATCACAAAGCTTATTGTGCTGCCAATCCTAGCAGCAGCGGCAAAGACAGCAACAAAATGGAATGGTACAGATCAAGGTGAATTTAACCAGAGTCCTATGCATTTTTCACCACTGGGGACTTTCCAGAAGTGATTTCACTACTGCAGAAATTCACAACCATTACGATTTCCTGTGTATAAATGGTCGTGACCAACTTCAGTCCACTGCTAGACTGACATGAATCACATGTAGCAATAGAGCCAGTCCGTCGTCCCTGAGAACAACACGGCAAGTGCCAGGATTGGACGGGAGAACGACGACTAGCATATATTCAAGTTAGGTGCTTATAATAATAGGTAGCATCTTAATATCAGACACCATTCACTGCTTTCGTGGTGAGGTCTAGGGTAATGGCTCGGAAAATGCTCCGGGCATATCAAACGCATCACCGTCAGGATCTGTACTAGGAGCACAGTCCACCACATATATTTCCTACGCATAAACAAGGAAAAGTGAAAGTCGAAGGGCATAGAATCATCGGGGGAGAATGGAGAAAGAATGGGGTTATTTGCACTCTTTCCTTGAATTGTTGGTATTGGAACTGAATATATTACTTTTAAGGTATACATAGCCACTTAATCACCACGCTGGGGTGCATTTTTATATGCCCCTGGTAGCCAGTAAAACTTGCGTGCAGCTGGTGTGTTGTTGGGGGGAGGGGGGGGTTACTCGTACTCTACCCACACTGATAACACTCTCACTTTTACCTAGATTTCTTGTGTTGCTGAATTTGTCAACTAGAGGCCGTCCACCGAGATACCCCTATAATTATTCTTACCTTAGATAGCTTGGTACTACAAGCACTCAACCAAACACACTACAAGTAGAGCAGATGGGAAGGAGAGGACGAAAGAGGAGGCCTATGAGGACAAGGACTAGCGTAGAAGCAGTGGCGGTAGCCGTGAAAATGTGAGACCTCCTTTTCTTTCAGGGCCATGTAGCTATGTACGTAGATCTGGAAGGTCCCAGGCTACCAGGCTCGCATGAGAACTGCCTCATAGGTTGAATACTAATCCAACGCCTTTGCGTATATACTTGTTGTAATGCGTCATTATCTGTCTGGATCTTTGCATCATTGTATTTCAGTATAAAAGATATATGTATGTGAGCTATTCCCACCTCTTGAAAGTGGCATACGGATTTCCCTAGCAGCCGGCATTATGGTACGTCTACTGAGTAGAGTTCAACAAGATTTTTTGAATTTATTATTGTAATTACAGTAAACTAAAGTTTGCAAGTATTTTCCACTCCACGCAAAGAGAAACATACTGAAAGGAAGTTTAACACGTTACTGTAGCCTCTATTTATACATGTTTATTGTTAATTCAGCAAAATGTTCCTCCTTTTCTGAATATTCCACATTACCAGAATATTCCACGTTACCCTGAACTATATACGTGACTTTCTTCTCCTCTGACTAATACCCTCTAACCCGGTCGGTAATACCGCGGTTTTGATAGTTTCCGGAGCTGCACCACCTCCGCTCATCGCACCGGTTTACAAGAACCACAACAACATCAAACAGTACTACGCCAGCCATGGGTGGACTATTCGCCGCCGCGGCAGAGGAGTCCGTTCTACGTACGATCCATCCGTCCCACACCCCACCCTTTCCCAATTGCAGCAACTGGGAGTTTGTTGTGTTCAAACATACTCACTCATTTGCGTTGTGGAATACTTGTAGTCACTCCCGCAGAAATGTCGGCTGAACGCATCCCGCTCGCCTACCGCGATAAGTGTGCCTCGATCCTTGCCCCGCTGAACAGGTGCAGGAAGAAGGAGTGGTACTTGCCATGGAAGTGTGAGGTACGTTGCACTCTCTCTCCATAGAAAATAGGAAGTGAGGGTTGTGGATGTGATGGGTGTGGATGTGGGGGCTAATTGGGTGTGAATGAAAGTAGGATGAGAGACATTCGTATGAGAAGTGCCAGTATGACGAGTTTATGAAGAGGGTGAGAAAGATGGAAGAACTGAGGAAGACGAAGGAGGATGGGAGGAGTGGGTTGAATTAGAGGCGTTCTTCACGGGGGGTTTATATAAATTTTGCGGGAAGGGATTGATAGAGGATGCCAATTCGCGCATGTCAGGAATATACAAACGTTTTCCAGTATTTTGGGGGAGCTGAGGAAGAGAACGTGGTGGGTGGGTTTCGAGAGGTGTTGAAAACCGGCGGAGTAGTAAACCGTTTACGGAGTTGAGAAAAGATGTTAATAATAGCTCTGACGATCAAGTATGAGGCCATCCTCAAATACACAGCCAAGTGCACGAGAAATACTTCAAAAAAAAACCAGAGGAACATCCCTAAAACAAATGAGAAGAATACTTCAAAAAAGATAACAGTCAAATATATATGTATCAATGCTGCAACAATACTTATGCTTCCCTTCTACAATTCCTCAATCCCATACCCAGTTCACATCTAACCCAATCTCCTACCCCCTTCTCACTGACACACCATATCTAAATACGGATCCAATGGACAATCGACAAAAAAAAACTCAATTTTTTTTGTATCCACAAAAAACCAACGAGCGAAAAGAGCAACAGGCAGCGATAGGTAATTTATTCAGTCTCATGATAAAGAGCACGACCCTCCTTTGAGTTAAGGAACTCGTTCCTGTTTGCTATTATCAGTATCTACCCATTCCAAGTCCGCAGGTGCGTGAAGAAGTACCTCTTGGTGGCCCAGTCCATCAACATATACCCAACGATGAACGGCGGAACAACGTAGAGAACGGATTGCCTGAACCGTCGGAACGAGTTGAAGACAGCGGCGTGCGCGGTGCCGGCAAGAGGCTTTTGTCGGTTGGGGGAAAGAGAGTAGGAAGTAATGCCCTTTTGTGGGAGGGAGCCTGTTGCGAGGGATGAATGTCAGCCCAGTAAGGTTGGTTGTGTAGATCCCGTCCCCGATCCCCCTGCTGGGGAGCCGTAAGGGTGAATCCTGGAGTGAATCAGATGCGCTGCGTGGTGTAGGTGCACGTACCAAGGCTGCCCCACCATCCCATGTACCTATGTGAAAGCGCAAGTGGTCAGCTTTCTCTCGAACAGATTGTATATCCCCCTTCAAGCTCGGCTATCTACTCGCTGCCATCT
Source organism: Terfezia boudieri ATCC MYA-4762 (assembly GCA_003788615.2). Taxonomy (NCBI): domain Eukaryota; kingdom Fungi; phylum Ascomycota; class Pezizomycetes; order Pezizales; family Pezizaceae; genus Terfezia; species Terfezia boudieri. The sequence goes on along the minus strand of ML121536.1, from coordinate 136,022 downwards.
CTCTTCGGCGGTTTCACAATCCCTCCCCGGAACCCTCTTTTTTTGCTTTTCTATTCGCCCCTCCCCCACCGTCCCATCCACCCCTAGAGGGCCCTAACGCAGGGAAACTCACTGGCCAGGAACTTTATCACCGCCACCACCCATTGATGCTGTATATGTCTAAAGTGACGACCTTGAACGACCGGCAACAAGCACAAGATTTGCTGCAAAAGTTGCTTGAACGAGAGGTTTTTCGATTGGTGAGAGCGAGACAGAGGCCTAAAGTAGGGAAAAAGTAGACAAGGCATATCCGCATGCCGTGATTGGCTCCATGGAGATTATGTCAGCGAGATAAGCAAAACAGGCCGAGATGGGAAAATCAGATAGATTAGATTAGATTAGATTAGATTAGATTAGATTAGGCAGATACTGCGTTCACATCAGCGTTGCCGTCAGAGATCAACCAATCGATTGACGAGGAACCTCAACCCACAGCACAGCTTCCCCAACCAACCCTAGCCGGCAAAAAGTGCGACCGCGAGGCCGTCATAGACAGCAAGTATGAATAGCGCACTCAACGCAATCACCAAGCTCGCCATCCCTGCTGCCGTGGGCATCTCGTTGTTGCAGGCGAGCTTGTATGATGTCAAGGGAGGGAGCAGAGCAGTGATTTTTGATAGGTTGGCGGGAGTGAAGAATGAGGTATGTCTGCTGATGGAACGGATTGTCTTCAACCTTATCCCCTTCTCACTCAAGCTCCCCAGGAGCTTGGGAGATGTAAAGGACCGTTTCGAAATGCTAATACATCTGCATCTTCGCTGTAGGTCAAAGAAGAGGGAACACACCTTCTGTTCCCATGGCTCCAGAAGGCCATCATCTACGACGTGCGAACCCGCCCAAGGAACATCTCGACTACAACCGGAAGCAAGGATCTGCAGATGGTGAGCTTGACGCTCAGGGTTTTGCACAGGCCGGATGTGCCTGCTCTGCCAAAGATCTACCAGGTATATTCTACATCCCCGCTGCTCACACTACAAATAGATAGCTAAATGTGACTGGTACAGAATCTCGGCACCGACTACGACGAGCGGGTCCTCCCCTCCATCGGAAACGAAGTACTCAAAGCCATCGTTGCCCAATTCGACGCCGCTGAGCTCATCACCCAACGAGAACAAGTTTCCGCCCGCATCCGTACCGAGCTACTGAAGCGTGCAAAGGAATTCAACATAAATCTCGAGGATGTCTCCATTACGCACATGACCTTTGGGAAGGAATTCACCCGAGCTGTTGAGCAGAAGCAGATTGCTCAGCAGGATGCGGAGCGAGCGAGGTTCATTGTGGAGAAGGCGGAGCAGGAGAGACAGGCGAATGTTATTAGGGCAGAAGGGGAGGCAGAGTCAGCAGATACGATTTCAAAGGCAATAGATAAGGCTGGTGAAGGACTGTTGTTGATTAGGAAGATTGAGGCGGCGAAGGAGATTGCTCAGACATTAGCGGGGAATCCGAATGTGACGTATCTTCCAGGAGGTGGGTCAGCGGACGGAGGAAAGTCGAACTTGTTGTTGGCTCTGAGGTAATTGGAGTGGGATGATGGGGTAGGGGAGATTTGAGGGGAAATAATGGCGATGGCTATGGCTGTGGATATGGGAGGTGTAATTAATGTCGCTTGGTAATACTTTTCTTTTTCTTTGTACGGAGTACACAGGATTCGGAAAAGGCAAAATAAGATCTCCACTTCTACAAGAACTATCATTTCTCTGTGTGCACCTCTATACACCCGAGACCGAGGGGGGATTATGTAACATACCTTCTCACACGCCGTTCCATGATCCCCGGCCGTTTTGTGTTCTTGCGTGAGCCCTGTCGGCTCGAAGCGCAGTGAAGAAAAAAAAGGGCCCCACGAATAACCCCTCCATGCAAGAAAAGTTATAAGCAGCACCCCCACAACAGCGTCAGCAGGAGGATTCTATGTACGACGTATTGTCATCTCGTTTACGAAGGTATGGGGCCATGTGTCTGAGTATTGGAGATGGAGGCTAATTGGAAAGCGGTAGAGTAAAATACCCCACAGACACACACAGCAGCACTACAGGCCGTACACGGCAGATTCTAGCAAGATGTCTCGCGAATTGGTCCATGCTACCATCAAAGGTGCGAGATTTAAACAGGATCCATTGTCCTCGAGCAGTTTTGTGGCTTCAGCTTCACGCTCATCTAGCCAGTCCTATCCTTCCTTCCAAGTATAATTTTGCTTTGATTTAGCCGTGATAGTTTGAGATATAGTGCAAAACAGCCCCCATTTTCTATTTTAGCTAATTGGTAGGAGTAAAGTGTAGTGGAGCTGGTAACTGGTAACCGAGATAGATTAGAGCTTACCCTGAAGTCGCTAAGGTTAACCTGAAGCAAGCTATATGCCACTCTGAAAATTCCTGAAATTTAAACTACTAGAATTTTTATATAGATAAAAGAGGTGGCAACCAAATCTCATGTAAGCAAAACTCCTAAAGGTGAATGAAAAATACCCATCCTGCTGCGTCGTACCGTATTTTTTTTTTTTTTCCCCCAAAGCCCTCTAGTTATTAAATTCCAAATTCCAAGAATACACTCAAAACACACTCAAATACCCCCCTACCGCCATTCACCCTACTCCTCCCCGTGCGGCCCCTGCCCTCCCTGCTCCTCCTCCACCGCCCCCGCCCTCTGCGCCCTCACTCCCGGATTCCTCAATTCCCAACTCCTCGCAAAATACACATTCGGATGAACAATCGTCTCGTTCACTGCCTTCCCCTCGTCCTTCTCCCTCTTCAATTCCCTCGCATGCACATGCTCAAACACCCTATTGCAGGCCAAATGGAACTTTTTTTTCTCCACATCCTCCCTAACCCCTCCCAGCACATTCTTATCCACAATGCCCCCCCTGCTCAGCGCCGCGACCAGATTATCCACACTAAAATGCCTATACGGACATCCGTGGGTTTCCCCGGGCCCAGGATGACGGTCGGTAAGGATCTGCTGGCAGGATAGGGGCTTGTAGTTGCGGCGGTTTCCTTCGAGCCCGTACGCATGGCGGATGTTGTATCTATACTCCTTTGTGAACTTGTCATCGGTGGTAGTGCTGAAGCTTGAGCGCCAGAATGTGATTGCCTCGTCTGGAGATAGCCCGATCCCCTTCAAAAAGAGCGTATACTGCAGTCTCCCAAAATGTTTCAGGTGGTGGGTTCGCTTAAGGGTGTTATGTAGATGGGACATGCAGAGCGGGAAGTGCGGGTTGACGAGGCCATCGATGGACTTTGCGGTAATGGCTGCACCGGTGAGGTTCGCGGGCATGTTGTACTCTGGCTGGGTGAAGTCGAGGGAGAGATGGTTCAGGATCGGCATAATGCGGTCGTCCTCGTCTAGGCGGGGGAGTGCGCGCGCGGTAAGTTCTAGTGCAGCCTCGAGGCGGGTGGTGAATTCCGCAGAAACGAGGGAGAGTTGCTCGGAGGTGGGGACGTAGGCTTTTCCAGCTCTTAGAAACACTCTTCGTTGCTCAACGAGGTCGGAGACTCTTTCCCAGTCGACCTTGAAGTACGTTTCGCTCGCTGCGGTAGGCCCGCTGAGAGAAGATAGGTAGGGGGAGAGATTCTGTAGCTCGTCTGCATCGATGGGGCCCCAGTCGAGGTTTAGCGAAGCAAGGAACCGCTGCCGCTCAACTGCGTCGTCGGTGGCCCAGCGTATGCGGAAGAGGACACGCTCGGCGCGGGAGAAGCGCGCACGGAGTTCACCTGAGCGGGCGAATGCGAGACGCAGGATAAAGTGGCTGTAGTGGTCTTTTTTGCGCTCCTCGGTGACTTTGGCGAGGTTGGCGGTGGAGAAGCCGGCGGAGGTGCTTGTGCTGAGGGGGAGGTATTTATCCAGCAGCGGCTTGAGGATGGCCTCCGTTTCTTTTGCCGTTTTGTTTCTGTATTGGCAGGACTCGATTTCGCCGAGTACTGTATGTGCGGTAAGGAGTGGTTAGCTTTTGTTGGGGGGAGGAAGGCGAAGGGGAGGAGGGGGAGGCCGTAATAGAACCTTTCAAGCGGTAGATTGCCCATTGCTCGAATTGGTCGAGGGTGATTTCTGAGGTTGGGGGGACAGTGTAGAAGTTTAGGCGGTGGGGGTAGGCTGTTGCGGGCGTGGAGGCGGTGGAGACGGCGGAGGAGGGGCCGAAGTGGGTTTTCTTCGGGTCGGTGCGGAACATCTCAGCGGGCGCTTTTGCTTATGTGACAGTTTATGATATTTATGATATAATATAATAATAATGATATCCCACAAAGCAAAGCAAAGCTGTCCCTTTGCAGTGTGGTCGTAGCACCGCAGCTTACCTAGGTAGTACTGGATATGGATGTCACAGAAGAGACGGGCGTGTCGCGGGCCCACGAAAACAAAGAAGTCCGGGTCGGTCGACGAGGGGGCGGAGGAGCGGGGAGCGGGGGGAGGGAGAGTGTGCGCAACGGGCGGGACGGAAGGACGGAAGGAAAGAAAGAAGGAAGTGCGCCGGAGGTAGGAGTTGGGGGGGGGGGGCGGCGTAAGTGGGGTAGGGGTAGGC
>ML121536.1:74970-129831 GCA_003788615.2 Terfezia boudieri ATCC MYA-4762 | reverse complement strand
TCCGCCCCCCCCCCAAAACCCCTCCCCTCGTCCCCCCCCCCCCCCCCCCCCCTAAAACCCCTCCCCTCGTCCCCCTCGTCCCCAACCGCCCTTCCACCCGAACATCTAACAAAGAAACCTCCCCAGCTCCCTCCCCGGCCTAACCTGAAAAGCCTGCTGAGCTTAACCCCCAAACATCCAAAGATTCTAAACCGGCACTCCCCTCCATCACCTCCACCTCCGCCGCCCCTACCGCCCCCAAACACTCCCTCACCGTTACCTTCACCACCCCTTCCCGAGGAGGTCAAATGGTTATGGTTTAGAGCTCATATTTTGGCTCGGGGAGTTTTAGGCTTTGCATCCCGCGTTTTTCCTACGTCTTAATATAGAGTTATGAAAGGAACCTTTTGAACGTAAGAGTAGGAAGCTTCTGCTCCTTCTTCAGCTTCCGTCCCATATAAAAAGAACGAGCCTGTTACGTTGTCTCCACGAACTTTTACTACTGGCATACTGAACACCTGAGCTATATCTTCTCCGGCGAAAACTTCTACAACTTAAGTCTCCTCGCTTTCTTCCGCAATCGGAAACCCAAACGGAGAAGACCATAACCCCCCTCCTCCCTTTACCACTACTCCTACCACTAAGATTTCTACATGCGTGCCTAACATTACCGAATAAGACAAAAAACTGAAAGAGGAGACACCTCTGAAATCCTATCAGGAGCTCCGAGCTTTAAGGCGTAAGCCGCAGCCCCAGCAGCCTCTCTATATCAAGAACCCACAAACGGACACAAACTCCACCACGTCTATAACCACGTCTACCCGCACTTAAAACTACACCTCTTAAAACTCCTCCACGTAAGACTCGCCCTCTTACAACTCTCCCCCCTTAAACTCCCCCTTTTAAAACTCCCCCTTTTAAAACTCCCCTACTCGGACGTCCTAACCTACACATATGCCAATATCTTACCGCCCCTCATTCTAAACCAACAACGGCAACGTTTCAATCAGGATCTTCGAAAAAGGAGTCCAACCTATGAAATCCGAAGGGACTCACCAGTGACAAACTACCTCAACTAACACCAAGACCGAGACTAAGCCCACACCCTAACCACCTACATTGCAGGCCAAATCTACATCGTCCTCCGACCAAACCTGAAGGTAAGAGGAGGAGGTTTCCTCGAAAGAGGCGAAGAAGGAGCTAGTGGTGGTGGAGGAGGAGGAGGTTGCCGAGTAGAAGGAGAAAGTCGAATTATGGGAAACCGAAACTACCCCAACTACCTCCAAGTTCAAAACTATGTCCACCCCCACCCCTACCTTATTACAGACCAGGGCCACACCCATCCTAGAAAGAAAAAGAGTTGGAGTTGAACAGGCTCTCAAGGTAGGTAAATAGTTACAGTTATTAGAGGGGGCCCCCCGAAGAAGGCCCCGCAACCTTTTTCGTCTACCCCCAACCTCCCCCACTCCCCCCAAACTCCTTCCCCTCCGGCGTGCCCCTCAACAAACGCCTCCGCAAACTCCGGAAACGACATGAGCAGGTTAACAGGATTAGGTTTCAACATGACCCAGATATTTTGATGGACGAGGATATTGTATGGGATGCACCACCACCAGAGGACAGAGGCAAAGGGGAAACAGCAAGGAATGGGTACTGGACAGAGAATGAAGCTCCGAGGTCGAGGGCGATGAAGTTTAACAGGAGGAAAGACTCCTATGATTTACAAGGGTGGCTGAGAAATGTCCTCCGTGCGAATGTGAGTCAAAGTCAGGGTCAGGATCAGAGGGGGCAGTGGGATTGGGGTAGATACAGAGAGGAGGAGGAGGAGTGGGTATGGGAAGCCCCGGGGAAGAGGGAGGCAGAGAGTGATAGGAAGGTACAAATGACCGGGGGGAGGAAGGAGGAGTGGTTGAGTGATCTGAATTGGAGGTTGTTGACTGAGAGAGAGAGAAAGGAACAGGAGGAGCTGGAGAAGATGTGGAAGAGGGCTAGAGGGGAAATAAACGAGGAGGAGGAGAAGAAACCCGCGGGAAAGAAGGAAGGCAGAGTCAAGAAACCACGTGAGGATGAGGTTGACGTAGAAAGTGAAGCAGACAAGGAGGGGGCTGAAGAGTCCAAGAAAGAGTCCAAAAAGAACAAGAAGAAGGTAGAGCCCCCCCCGTCAAGCCCGCGCAAGAACCAGAAGCTCGATGGTTGGCAACAAAAGATGGTGAAAAAGAAGCGAAGGCAGGCGAGAACGAATCTTTACGAGCGGATCGGGCGGGTTTGAAAAAAGCTGTAGATCTATAGATACCTTTTCTTGTTTGTGTGCGTCGGTTAAGTAATGGACTTAGGTTTCCGTTTCGCTTTCGTCGATCTCTTCTCATCAGACTCCTTTTTTTTTTTTTTTGTTGTATGATATTGAGGTGAGAAAAAGACAGTACATAACATTAGAGTTCGGCTTGGAAACGTTGTATATACAAATATAATACAGACAAGTACATATACATAACAATACTGTTCATAGTTCAATATCTAACCCATCCATACCAAGTCCCTTTCCTCTCCTCTAGATATCCGCATGGAAATTTGTTTTCCAAATTCCCCAATTGCGCCGTTTCAGGGTTAATTGCAAGTGGGACTAGACAGGACAGGCTTTTTAAGAAAATGTAATACATATTTTGGCGACTCTAGGTTGTTTCTCTAGGCGGGGACGAGGGGGGGTATGGTTATATTTGATGGGAACGTACAGGCATTTTAATATTTTTAATTTTTTTTATTTTTTTATTTTTTTAATTTTTATATTTTTTTTTCCCTATGTACAGTATATAATATATATAGGCTTATCTGATTCTTTTATGCCACAGAGTGGTTGGTTCCCTAATACTTGTATCTAAAGCGGGGTTTATCTGATTCTCTATGCAACACGTCGTCAAGGAGCGTTGCAGCATCCTGGTCCAGTCATTACGGATTAGCGACTGCAACATCTAGGTTGGAAAAGAATGTCTCCATCAGATCTATCGTGTATTCCTCCCCCCCTCCTTTACTCTCTTTAACCACCTCTTCCGCTCGTCCATCTCCTCCCAGTTGCTCCATCTTCTCCCAATTGCTTTCCCACGTGGACACATACCAGGCTTTCCCGTGAGGCTCCCTTTTCCCAGATCTGCAATGGACGTAGTTGAGCCTCCCCCACCTCACCACCCTATCCCTGCCAGCCCCCGCCACTTTCCTCTCCTCTTCCCTTCTTCTTTTCCATGCCTCAACCCCCCCTCTGTGATTTGTGGGTCTCTCGGCTCGACCTCCAAGGTCCCCCCTCATGTTATTTGCCAATCCACAAAACCAATAAGCGCAGACCGAAAAATTGGAAGAAAAGTAACAGACGAAATAGTTGCAGATAGGCTAATAAAAGAGAAGCCCTTCTAATCCTCTTCTCAGTCTTATTCCACATTCTTACCGGTGCCCCTCTCCACGTATTCCCAGTCTTCATTTCCGGCCTCTACTCCCTTATCATGATGACCAGACAGCTCCTTAGGCTCCTTTTTCTCTAGCGTTTGGGTTGACTCAAGCTTGACAACACAATCATCAAATATTTGGATGACCTTGTTGTATATATCCTTTCTGCTTTCATCTCCGGCTGGTGTTGTCATTTTTGAATCTTTGAATAAAATTTCCTTGAATGCCAATGAAAGTTCCTTGAGGGGCTCAAATCTCACATGAAATCCATTTAATACATCTTCGAAAAACTCTGTCGACGTAATATATGTAAACTTAGCCATCGCAAAATCCTTATGCTCTAAGCCCTTTACCCAAGCGCTGAGCTTTTCGTAAGGGTTATCTGTGCATAGCCAAATGAGGACATAGAGGAACGACTCAAGATCATGTCGCCAGGTATGATGTACCTGCGGTTTGAGCAAGAGCTCAAGTGCAATGAATGGGGCAGTTCCAGTCATACAAAATGACTGCTCAGAGTTGGGATATTGCTGCTGTGCGTAATCAAGATCAATCAGAAAGCCTTTGGGACCGGAGGCTCTAGCTATCGGAGTTCTTGTTCTCATGATGTTCTGTACAGAGATATCGCAATGGAGTATTCCGGCGTCCTCGTAGAGTGATCTATGACCTATTGAAAATGAAAACATTAGATTAGCCGGGGGAAGATCTTCAATAAGAAGGTACTAACTCTACATACATTTGATTGCATCACGTAATGCTTCAACAAGCTCCACAGGCTGAAGACTCCTATGAAGCTTCTCACCAACATTTTGTACCACCAAAAAGCTGCGAGTACGAGCTTCCACCACATCTGCCCCACACTTCTTCGACTTTTTGGACAGTGGAAATTCATTAACTCCAGTGTGTTCTGAGCTTAGACGCTTTTTGGGTTTTTTTTTTGTCATCTTGGTCCTTTCAGAAAGGGGCTGGTTTGTTATCTTCGACTCAGAGTGTATAGTCTCCAGTGCTGTACTATTCTTTCGAAGTCTAGTACCAGTATTGTCAACAACGTCTGGAGATATACCTTGTAGAATAGGTTTAGCTCCAGTATAGTCAAACATGTTCCGAATATTATTCGGGTTATGCCCTATCACCTCTCGAGAGACAACATCTGCATCACATGCAACAAGAACATCGAGGCATCCATATACATTCTTTTCTTTTGCCAGCTTCCAAAGCTCACTCTCGGCAGTTAGCTTTGTGTCCCGCCAGGCCTCTTTTATAACGCACAAACAGAGCTTGCATCCGTTGGTGCAGGTACTGCCCTCCTCTAGGCACTTGCCTTCTCTAGCTAGCCAGCAGAGCGTGCCCCTCGAAACAATTGCAGGGGTCCGGTGAAGAGTTGTCATAAGTTTGAATGTCTTGCCTTCCAGGTGGAGGTATACTGGTTCGTTATTATTGGGAAGGAACGTATTGCCTTCAATGTCTTTGTACCGATCATCGAAGCCTAACTCTGTGGCAGTCATCTTCATATAAGTAAGAAGCCCATGCATAAAGAGTTCCTGGCCCTGTTTAGAGGAAATGTCATAGCATGTACTAATTAAGACTCCCACACGGTCAAAAAAGTAGAAACGAGCAAGATGGCCACAGACAGTAAATGCATTGACAAAGCGCCTCCCAGGTTGTGCGCAAAAAGTTTCTCGAGCATAACTACCGAGCTGCAAAATTATCCCCTTTGATACATCTTCATTGAAGTTTGCCTTGAGCTCCCCAACGACTAGGACGTCCTTCCATGAGCGTGCACACTTATTACTAGTTGCACCATTACTAGCTGCATCCCTGATAGTCGGGTCTGGTGGGAGGGGAAGGTCGACTGCGTTACCGATGGCATATCCATGGGATTTGCTGTCTAGCTTGCGTGTTAGTATTATATCACATTTGCGCACTGCACCATGGTATGCATCTCGCAAAATAGTCCCCCCAGTGGAGTAGTAAAACCGCTCTGCTGCAGAATCATGAGCATCAACGAGACCTTTGGCTTTTATCTGTTCGCTGAATGTCCGGAACCACATGGCACCGTAAGTTTCAAATTCTGAAGAGTCCTTGCTTTTGACCAAATCCAGCCAGTCGCTGAAGGTATCTGGCGTCATCACAGCATGCATATCTGTTGCGGGACGCTTGAATAAGCCGTCAAAGCACACATCCTTCCAAATGGTACCCATTAACTCATTCTCCAAGAGCTGATATATGTTATTGCAAGTCTGATTGCACTGATTGCTCATCGAGCATGATTTGCTTTTATAGGTGCGTAAAGCAGGATAAGGGGACTGGTATTCTTGAGACCCTAATACAGGTACTGCAGGAGTGGGACCGACGGTCGGTATAGCGCGGGCTTAATGGGCGGAGTAGGTGTCAGCGACAGCATTTACTATCGACAAAGGAGGTTCTCTTGTACCTTTTCCCTGGACTCCATCCTCGCCGGCGGTTCCCACACTACGCAACTTTCTACCAATCAACGATTTAATGAGCTCCTCAATGGCAATTGCTGGTCCATCAGCCAAGCTGTACGGGGGTTCACGGAGGTCTTTTCTGGTAAGTCGATGGAGTGCGAGTCCAGCGACCTCATTTCGATAGATGGCATCAATGTGCTGATCATTGAGGAAAAATGTGTCTTTGTTGGCATCAAGAAAATTCAACACATCTGCTGGACTCCATCGCTTGGGGTTCTTGTTGATAAGCCCATCGGGGATGACTAGTAAGTTATCATCCTCTGCGTCAGACATTAGGACTATTCGTCGGACTGTGACTGTTGAAATAGGTATGTCGATTCGTGCTCGTACTTAGAGATGTGTAAGATACAATCAAGGATAGAAGTGATGTAGACCTTGGCATTGTGAACAACAAATATCTTAGTTGGGTTAGGTTATTGACTTGGAACTCATTACTTTCCTCCTTCCAGTTTGGTAATCTTGCATATGAATGCCTATGCACCGCATGCAGCTTGGCATTATTCAGCTCAACATGGGTTGCAATGGCAATACATATTGCAGCCATGTAGTGATGATTTTACCTTGTATGTACTTAGTCTGGTTGGCACAATGCCCTCCACAGGAACTCTGCCCTGAATATAACCAGACTACCTGAATATAGCCATATTACCTCTAAATGGCTTATATTACGTCCATAATGTGCTTGCAGAGTATGCCAAGCCTGCTGCATTAGTGTTGCATACGTCAAGTTACTCCGCATAGGCAAAGTAGCCTTGGCATACTTTGCATACGGCAACATAGGGACAATGAAGTACGCTACTCAGGTAGGAGGCGAGCAACAGTAAAGGTAAAACAAATCGTTACATGGCTGGTATAAAATGCGTTGTCATTAGAACCCGTTTGGAGCCGAATAATGCCAAGCCGCATGAGGTGCATAGGCATTGCATATGCAAGATTCCCAAACCGGAAGGAGGAAAAGACTTTTGGTGTGGGCCTCCGTAGCAAGATCCTCGATACCAAGACGACATCTTTTTATCTCTGTCGGTCTTAAGCTCAGGTGCATTATTAGCTCTATTTGGGTTGCTGTCAATGTTGCAAAGTGCAAAACCTCTTAGAACAAGACCCTGCCGGATGAAGTAAGTTATTGAAGCAAAAGGGTAGTATATTGAGAGTGGTCGTTTGGAAAAGATCTTGAGAAGAAATGAGGTGGCTCATATGTAAAGTATAGAAGTATATACAGCACATAGATATGAATATTGAATTTAATTGTTTCAAAAGCCATTAAGCACGAGCATAGCCTATACTGTACAACACTAAATAGTGACAGCAGGTCCGTCTTTTTTTTTTTTGGTGTTTTGGGCGATTTACAGCCAGCTTAAAGTAGCGATTGATAAAATATCCGCTGCGACTTCTCAATGCAACATCAAACGAAGGAATAGTAGCACAACGCCATACATTCATTCATCCGTAGAAAGAGCCACCAGCCAGTATTTCAGCTGAAGATCCTCCGCCCCCAAGCAGCATACGTGACCTCTACTTATTTCCCCACACAAAACTTCTCAAACACCACCCCCAACACCTCCTCCACATCCAAGCTTCCCTCTCCCTTCCCCGTGATCTTACTCAAACACCCTGCCGCGCTTCTCAGCTCCTCCGCTGCAAGAACAACATCTACACCTCCCCCCCCATCGCCATTCATGTCTTCAGCGACAGACGCATAACAGTCTACCTCCACCATTTCCAAATATCGATCTAGATAGCGCAGACAAGACTCAACGAGGAGTCGCTGGCGGGTAGTCGCGGCGAGGGAGTCCTTGGCTTCGGGGGATGTAGCGGAGGATGTAGTCATGCGAGCGAAGAGGGAGGTAAGTGTGCTAAGGAAGGGCTGGACATTAGCTTCAGCTGTTTGGACTGGAGAACCTGAAGTGGTATCTTCAGAGCCGGCCTCGCCAAAGTACGTATCGTCAAACTCGATATCATCAGAGTCAGAATCGTCAGAGTCGAATTTTGATGCCTTGGAGTCGTAGCATGATATTCCAACAATTGCGTCCTCGGAGAGAGCTGGAAAAGAAGCCATGACCATGTCCCTCCAAATATCAGGAATTGGCGGCAGTTGACCGTCCGGGGGAGGTGGATACTCCTGCAATAAATCCATCTTATTCACGCACACGACCACCTCCTTTTTCCTCTCTCCCCCCACCGCCTCTCTCACTACCTCCACCACCTCTTTGGGAATTGCCAGGGACAATTCTCCTGAAAGCTCATCCTCATCCACAGCCAACACTACCACAACAACATCCCCCTCCATCACTCTCTTCCTTGCCCTCCTAATCCCCTCTCTCTCAATCCCCCCCACTACATTTCCCATCCCACCATCCCCTATATCGCCAATCCTCAGCCCAGCCGTATCCCCAACAACCATAACATACCCCCCAAGATCCACACTTAAATCAACTACATCCCTCGTCGTCCCTGCCTCTCTACTGACAATAACAGCTTCTCGCCCAACAATCTTATTCAGCAACGAGCTCTTCCCTACGTTCGGCGCACCAACAAGGGAGATGCTAATTCCGTCTCGGAGTAACTCCCCTCGCACGGCATTCCCGACAAAAGTTCTCATTCGCTGCCTGAGGCGTTTTACGCCGCACGTTACGCCTTCTAGCAGTTCTCTAGGGGGTACTTCAAAAGACTGATCTTCGGAAAAATCAATTAGTGCTTCCAATTCACCACGGGCTTCAACTAATTGCCGACGCCAGGACTCGTAGAGGGATGTCAGCCCTGTTCCTGACCCCCTCAGGGAGAGTTTCCGTTGCTGCTCCGTCTCAGCAGATAGCGAATCTCCCAGCGCCTCAATCTGCGGGAGCGAGAGACGGTCGTTTAGGAATGCCCTCCTAGTAAATTCTCCTGGCTCAGCATAGCGGATGAATGAATTTGAGATTAGAGTAGGACATTTTGGGATTGCGGCTAGTACGGAGTGTAGGATGGCTGGGCCGCCGTGGAGGTGTAGTTCTAGGATGTCCTCCCCTGTGGTTGAGCGTGGACCTGGGAAGTATAGTATCAATGCGCCGGGGTCGAGGACTTCCGGTTCAGATGAGGCGGGGTCGTAAAGGACTCGGAGGGTGGCATGACGGGGCTTAGGTAGGGGCTTGTTGGGGCAGAGGGCGCGGTATATCTATGTAAATTCGAGCGGTCAGCACGAATTGTGGTGAGGGTAATTTGGATTAGATTATAAGATTATGCAACGTACATACGTCTAAACAAGCTGGTCCCGAAGCCCGCACTACAGCAATTGCACTCTTGCCGGGGGGTGTAGACAGAGCAACGATTGTTGAATCTACTCCATCTTCTCCCGAGTCGCGCACGGGTGTGGAAACTTCGCTGAGTGCATAGGCCGCAAGCATGCGGCTAGGACGTACAGCACAGGAGGTGCCGAACCCCTGGCGTTGGCTAGCTCTGGATCGAGGAGGAATTTGTAGAATGGATTGCTGCGGGGCTATCGAGTGGGACACATGGCAGACTCGAGCGTATGCCGTTGAAGGGGTAGAAGCGATGCGTAAATGGTTGCGTGTGGAGGCTCGGACGAATGCTCGCATCTCTGGTACAGCTGCCAACTTTGATGAATCGAATTGTAGATATCGAAATGTTGTTGCGACTCAAAGATTGCTACTCTTGGCGGGCAGCAGCACGTACCTACGACCACCGACGCAATAATGCCTCCCTCCGCTCCCCTCACACCCGTCGGAACTCGCCTACCTTACTACATCCCTCATCCTAAGCCCCCCAGTCCTCTCCGACTCCCGGACACCAACCCAATTCCGCCCGCTCATCGCCTGCTGAATGTGTTGCCGGGATTAAAGCCGAAGTCGCACGCACCGAAGACATCTTTGGGGTGCCGAGTGAGGTTGCTGAGGAGTTTGACTTGGAGCTGCTGGAGGTGGGGATACTAAGACCAGAAGTGTAGTGAACCGGAGAAGCTGGGTTGAGGTGGGGGTGGATGTACAAGGCTTGAGGGATGATGATGCGTTGAACGTATTTCTAGCGGGGGTTGTGCGGAGGGGTTATGTATTTGCGGGGGATGAAGGGGGATCGACGAGTCGACTTATCACTCGACAAGAGTTCTCTATGAATACTACTACTAACAAGGTACTTCTCATTACACCCCTCGCCTCCTTCTCTCTCGACAACCCACCCCCCTCACCCTCCTCTCCCTCACCACTCACCTCTCCCTCCGATCCACACTCCTCCCCTTCCCCACCTCCCAACCCCACATTCAGCGACGACTGGGACCTCGCCACCCCCCTATACCCACCTGAATTCACCTCCCTCCTGCCGCCAATCTCCCTCCTCGTCATGACCATTGGTCCAAATGTCCTATCAACGAATTATCCGTTGCGAAGGGTGTATGGGCTGTATCGCTCCTTCCACCAGTAGCGAGCAAGAATAGACCAAGAGTCGTTGGTGTGAGGACACTGGAAACTATCCCTGTGCCGATTGAAGATAAGACTGTGGGAGCAAGAGGGGGTGGGGGGGAAGAGGAGAGGAAGGTAATTGGGACAGGAAAGGGTAGAGTGGTGTTGTGGGGCAAAAAAGCGATGATCAACTACATCCACTGCAGAACGGGCAAAGGCAATCTCCAAGCCTGGTGAGCAAAGCTGGACAATGATGTTGATCCGAGATGCTATACGTGCAATCAGGCTGAGGAGACAGGGGGGCACGTCGCCTTGGTCTGCCCACGGGGGGAAGAGATAGGATGGAGATGGGGGAACTGGGAGGAAATGGATGAGTGGAGGAGGTGGCTTAAGAAAGTGAAAGACGGAGGGGGGGAGATGGATCTGGTCGAGACGTTTTTCTTGAGCCTGGATCTAGCCTAGGTTGATTCGGAGGGGGGCCGGTAGGGGTGTGGCGGTGGAAGGTCAAATTTTTTCTCGGGGACGGGCCGGTTAGAGGGCGTGGTGGGGGGAGTAGGGGTTATCTCTGTTTTTCTTTGGTTCGGGAGGCTAGGCGTTTATGCCGCATGATCCGTTGCTCCGTGGATGTACCGAGTCTGTCCAAGACAAGGGAACGGGGCCGTCTCTTAGCCTTAGGCTCCACAGACGTATAGACTACAAAAAAAAAAAAAAAAAAAGTACCGGTAGTTGCATAACAATTATTTGTGTGTGGCGCGTTCAACTTCTTGGCGATGATACGCTAACTAATCATACAGCTTTGTGAGTTGCAATACCTAGAATAAGGTATACTATTATTGGACGGGAAGCGACAGGTGAGGGGGAAGCGACAGATGAACCCTTGCATACTTGGCGCTCCTCCGCATGCTCCAGATATATCTATGCTTGAGCGGTATACAAAGTGCTCTACAATATGCGCATACTAAGAAAGTGACAAAATAAATATATGTATATCCTAGTATATAGCACTTAAATAAAAAATATACCTAATACCCCCCTCTTGTGCATATACTATATTAAAACCGCTTACTCTGCCTAGAATTTACCCGGATAGATATCTAGAGATTACTCAATGCCCTATATATATATAAGTAGTGGTGGTCAATTCTTAAACCTGAGTTTTGAAAACTCAGGTTATGCAACGTCTTGGCAGCGCCTTGGTGTCTTGGCTTTGCGCTGATTGGCCAGAGCCATCACGCAACTTTCACGCAACGCAGAACTCATCACCGCACTCTGGAGTGCGGTAACGAGCCAAACTGCAGTTTTGACGGCAGCAAAAAAATTTCAACATAGCAAACAACTCAACTCAACAAGGCGATATGTTCCAACGCAACACCACGATACGACTTACAAGAAGCAGCAATTACCTTACATCACCCAATAATCTAATTCAATGCAATTCTTGATCTTTCTAACCCCCCACCTCCAACACTTCCTAATGTATATAAAGCCACAGCGAGTTGTTGATAGATAGGACGAGCTTTTTTTTTGCCTATCGTGTTTGTTGGCCACATTGGTGTTATGATATCGACAAGTGCCCAGAAGGAGCTTCGCTGCATTCTGAATAGATTTAAGAATGCTGATTCTGGATAATTCTTAATCAAATTCTCCAAAACTGATGGTCCTTGAAAAATCAAATGTCTTCCAGCACTAATTTTTCGAGCTGCTATATAGCGACGTGCTGCTATTATCTTATAGACTTCCCACAGCTCCTTCAGTAGGTCTATTAGGTCTTCACTAGAATCATACATCATTAGACCGATGAGCTGTTGTGCCATTGTATGAAGTTCTTCTAACAGGACTTGTCGTTGGGTCAATCGAGGCATGTTGTTGATATGGAGATGACTAAGAGCGCGTAACTGAGAATTTCACGCAGAGTTGGTCAATTGAAAACTCAGGTTTGTGCTATATTGGGCTAGTACAGTTGCCGCATAAACTGAGTTTTCAAAACTCAGGTTTAAGAATTGACCACCACTAGTATATGTAAAAAGACAAGTATCTCAACCTGTATTGAATGGTAGGTATATACTTACATCAAAAAACTCCTGAATTTGTAGAATTCGCTGCCGCTCCTCAATTTCCACCTCATCTAGCTCTTCATAATCATCACCAACCTCTAAATTGCTGCCTATCACTACCTGTCCTCTCCTCCTATTATCTGCCCTACCAGCCGCCCTACTATCATCTCGATTGCCATCACAATTGTGACTAACAACCCCCCTACCTCCCCCCTCCTTACTTGCTACTATTCCTCCACTTATAGTCTTCAGCTTAGTTGAAGCTCGAGGCTTTTTAGGCTTGGGAAGTCCACTAGCCAATGCAGTATCACATACAACCTTATATTCTGCCTCACGTATTGCCTTTGCTTCCTCTGACCTTTTTTTAGCAGCCGCTCTCTATGTCCTTTTAATAGCAGCTGCTTGCTCATCCTCTTTCTTTTTTATCACCTTAGCAATACCTTTATCAACCTCCTTCTTACGCAGCTGCCCCCCCGGCCGCATTTGCTTTTCGAAGCTTCTTCTCAAATTTCTCAAACTCTTTCAACGCTATCTCCTCTTCTTGGTCCAGCACCTGTTCCACGGATTTCACCTCCTCAACCTAGTAACAAATCCCCCTCCACTGTCAGCATATCATCCACATATCCACACATACTAATCCACTCACCCACCCATCCATCCTTCCATCAAACATGGAGGTTACGGGGGCAAGACTCACATAATGCATCAACATACTCTCAATCCCATTCCTCAACGTCACCGTACTGCTATCACAAGTCCTACATGCCCCTCTCAACTTCAACCTCACCACGCCACTATCTTCATCAAACCCTCTAAACTCAATATCCCCCCCATCCTCCTGAATCGCCGGTCTAATCCTCGTATCCAATAATTCCTTAATCATACTGACCACCTCTGAGTCTCCCTCTCTTGGCGCCGTATCTTCCCCCCCCACGCTACTCTCCCCATCACCTGCCCTCCACACCCCGTCCTCACCAACTTCACCTAGCACAACTGGTGCACCGCAATTAAGAAACTCGGTAATGAGGGAGAAGACTTCAGGTTTTAGGTGGGCCCAGTTTGCGTCAGGGGCCTTTGTGACGGTGAGGTATTCGGGAGTGAAGAAAACGGAGGTGATGCCGTCGAGGGCGAAGAGTTTGCGCGCGAGGGGGGAGGAGTGTGAGGTACGGCCGGAGAGGTACTCTATTGTGGTGGTGGGGGGGCAGGTGGGCGGGAGAAGGGGGGCGCCGGGGAGGAATTTAAGGGCATTGTCGTTTGGGGTGGTCTCGGTTTGGATGAAGAGGGTCCGCCGGGGGGGGCGGTGGGGTGGTGTGGATTTGCGTGAGGCGGGGCGCGATGGGAAGAGGAAGGGGCGGGGTGATGATGAGGGATTGGGGGTTGTGGTGAATGCTCGCCGGGCGATGGCGGCGCAGATGGGTGCTGTGCTGATGATGGAGGAGGTGGCGGATATGTATGTGCCTGCGGCTCTACCGCTGCGCCAAAGGAATATAGTGTTTAATCGGGATGCTGGTTTCGAAGCTATTGTATAGGCCATTGTATATTATTTCGCTGTATACGTCTGCTGTCGATGTGGGATGCTCAACTTGTTTTTGGTGCAATGGGGTCCTACAGTTTTTTTGACCTAGAACTGATCCGTGATGGTGCAGTCGCTTATCCGTAATGACTTGACCAGGATGCTGCAACGCTCCTTGACGACGTGTTGCATAGAGAATCAGATAAACCCCAAGTATTAGGGAACCAACCGCTCTGTGGCATAAAAGAATCAGATAAGCCGATATAAATATATTATGTACCGGTACTGTACATAGGAAAAAAAAAAATAGAATTAAAATAAAATAAAAATATTAAAATGCCTGTAACCTAGCAACTTAACCCAACTAAGATATTTGTTGTTCACAATAATGCCAAGGTCCACATCACTTCTACCTATAAACTCCTACACCTCGCTCGATTGTACCTCACACATCTCTAAGTACGAGCACGAATCGACATACCTATTTCAACGGTCACAGTCTGACGAATAGTCCTAATGTCCGACGCAGAGGATGATGACTTACTAGTCATCCCCGATGGGCTTATCAACAAGAACCCCAAGCGATGGAGTCCAGCAGATGTGTTGAATTTTCTTGATGCCAACAAAGACACATTTTTCCTCAATGATCAGCACATTGATGCCATCTATCGAAATGAGGTCGCTGGACTCGCACTCCATCGACTGACCAGAAAAGACCTCCGTGAACCCCCGTACAGCTTGGCTGATGGACCAGCAATTGCCATTGAGGAGCTCATTAAATCGTTGATTGGTAGAAAGCTGCGTAGTGTGGGAACCGCCGGCGAGGATGGAGTTCAGGAAAAAGGTACAAGAGAACCTCCTTTGTCGATAGTAAATGCTGTCGCTGACACCTACTCCGCCCATTAAGCCCGCGCTATACCCCTCTCTTATCCTTCCGATTCAGATGAAGGGCCGGACAGTATGGTGATAATATCCCCTGACCGGATGAAGTTCATCGAACAATATATGACGGACCACCGTTTTGTTCTGATACGCAGCCCACCATATTCAGGCAAAAGCACACTTGGACAATGGATCAGAGACAGCCTCATTTCACAAGGTCACAGGGCATATTATATCTCACTTGCTGGTATTCAGGGAGAAGATGCTCTCTTTAACAATAAACCCTTCCAACGTTTCTGGCAGAGGCAGATCGGGTACACCTGGGATGAAATTTTAGCCAGTGAAGATTCCATGAGCCTGAGCTTCATCATCGACGAGGCACAAGTAATCTACGGCAATGCTGCTCCTTTTTTTTGGGGTAGCTTGAAAGGATTGATGTCTGACACCAAGAAGAATGCCTCTCTCCGCATCACTCTACTGGCCATGTATGACCCATTAATCATCCAACAAATAGCCCCAATCAGTTTCCTTTACACTCTTGGACTGGACACACTCTGCCTAAGAAGGGATGAATTTAACCAGCTTTTGGAAAGATTTGTAGAACATCTGCATACCATAGGCAGTCCCAACTTTGAAATCCCGCAATCCGTTCAAGATGCGATTTTTAGCTTAACCGGCGGGCATGCAGGTCTTTGCCGCACTACATTAAGATATCTATGCCACAATTATCGTGATGGGCCAGCGGCCACTGTGACTATGTTACGTGACCTTACCTCAGCAGACTTCAAGATAAACCTAACTAAAACTCGCGCATTTCATTGGATTCAGAACTGGAACCCGAGCCCTACAGAAACCGAGCTTCTGCGAAGAATTCTGCTCCTCTGTGATGCCGAGTCATGCGTTGCCGATCCAGCTACATATAACTTCGTACGATCAGGAATCTTGACCATGGTCGATAATAAATTCCAATTTAGTGCTCCCATCATGCGGATGATCTTAATCCATCGGCTGTTTACTGCTCCTGGTGGCTCCCTAAGATCAGAATCAATATCATTCCAAGAATTTCTAAACAGAACTATCGAACGGATGGATCCATCTATGCTACAAACATCACTAGTGTTATGAATCGGTGGCGGGAGCCCACGGGCGAGACCAGAGCTCCAACATGGTCAATGTCGAGTTGGGCGACATGGCAAACCACCGACGGGAGAGGAGGCGGGAGCGAGCAGCCAAGCACGTACAAGCAAGGCCGTGAAGGCACAAGGAGGGTGGGCAAGGCAAGAGGGCAGGCGAGGCAAGCAGGACAAGCGAGGCGAGCAGAGCAAGGCAGGCAAGCAGAGCGAGGCAGGCAAGCAGAGCGAGGCAGGCAAGCAGAGCGAGGCAGGCAAGCAGAGCGAGGCAGGCAAGCAGAGCGAGGCAGGCAGGCACGAGCAGAGCGAGGCAGGCACGCACAAGCAGAGCGAGGCGAGACTTAGGCGAAACCGGAGTCGAGAGACTTGGGCGAAACTAACCAGACTAGGCGAAACTAGAGTCGAGAGGGGCGAGAGACTTGGGCGCAACCAGAGTCTAGAGGGGCGAGAGACTTGGGCGCAACCAGAGTCTAGAGGGGCGAGAGACTTGGGCGCAACCAGAGTCTAGAGGGGCGACATATCCAAGTACGGGTGCGACATGTCCAAGTACGGGTGCGAGGCAGTCTGAGCTACACTCGAGCGGGAGAGATGTATATATTGCTTAGGGCAACTACATACATGAGGAAGAGAAGGCGGGGAGGCAAGTAGACAAGGGAGACAAGTTAACAAGTTGTTGCGTGAGGAGAAAGAGAAGGCAGGAAGACAGAGAGCGGACGGGCCTCTATATAGAGCGCTATTACCGAACGCAGAACACAATGGAAGACCACAGAAGAATAAGAGAGCAAGGGTTTAAGGACGAGGTATTGATATAAAGCTAGAAAACCATATAGCTTACATATCCGTGAGGTCTAGATCTGGTGGAATCTTCGAGCAAGTTCCAGAGATGAGCGAATACCTGGTTAAGATTCCCGGGATGCGGTCGGTTATCTCAGCAGGTCAGGGTCAGGCGTCAGGGGTCAGGGATCAGAGTTGCCGGGATAAGAACAATATCCAAAGAACCGGCATTAGCACACCAAAGTGCTGGGTCAAGGTCGGGTGGAAGCCGCACACGAACATAAGCTGGCGAGTGCGTTGGTCGCCAGTAGAGCTCTGGGGCAGGGGTCAGAGTTCAGGGTTGCCGGGATCGTGGCGATAGCCAGCAATATCTCGTGCTGAGTCAGGGTCATGTGAGGCCGCACGTGAGCATAGGCTAGCGAGTGCGTGGGTCGCCAGTGTTGCTCCGGGGCCGTGGTTCAGGGTCATGGATCGAGGTTGCTGGGATCGTGGCGATAGCCAGATTGCTAGCGATAGCCAGATTGCTAGCGATAGCCAGATTGCTAGCGATAGCCAGATTGCTAGCGATAGCCAGATTGCTAGCGATAGCCAGATTGCTAGCGATAGCCAGATTGCTAGCGATAGCCAGATTGCTAGCGATAGCCAGATTGCTAGCGATAGCACAGCAGGTCAAGGTTTTGTGTAGCCGCACGTGGATATAGGCTGGCGAGTGCGTTGGTCGCTAGAATATCGCTGGGGCAGAGAGTTCGAGGATCGAGGTTGTGCTGAGTCGGGGTTGTGTGCAGCCGCACGTGAGCATAGGCTGGCGAGTGCGTGGGTCGCCAGATAACTCCGGGGCCGCAGGTTCGAGTTCAAGGATGTGAGCATAGGCTGACGAGTGCGTGGGTCGCCAGTATAGCTAGGTTCGGGTTCAAGGATCGGGGTTGTGTGCAGCCGCACGTGAGCATAGGCTAGCTCCGGGGCCGCAGGTTCGAGGGGTCGGGGTTCATGGGGTAGTGCAAGGCAGGATCCGTAACAACTAGGTCTCGGGCAGACGTCTCGGCTTCTGGAAAGAACCTGGCAGATGGGATGGTATAAGGCAGCAACAACCGCTATTCCTTTCCATGCAACAGTGCAGACGTTGGAGCTATTTTCGGTTCTGTTGGGTATTTAGACTTCTATGTCAACGGGGATTTGAATTGGGGAATTGAGCTGTTGCGGGAAGGGGACCGTATGAAACAGCATGCCAAAAGGTTTATCGAGGATGGGGCCTATGCTGTAATTCCTCTAAAGGAGTGGGTAGTCATCGACTTTCGTCACCATTCAAAAGCAGTTCAGGACCCCCGGCCTAACTTCTTATATGCATTATACGAGGACGACTACAACATAATCACATTGAAACAGCTCGGCCATGCGGACCAAAAACTTGTTTTAAGGGGTATAGATATGTAACTCTTTTTTCTGTACCCCCTCCGTTTCTTTTTTTAGAGACAAATGTTTCCAGGTGCTCGGATATTCTCGACTAGGCCATCAACGACTACAATAGGTCGTTTCGTTATGATAGTGCTGTCCTCAATTTGCTTATATATGGCGAGAATATGGCTAAATAGCTTGGTAATATGTTGTCGTAATTCGGCAGTATTGCCTTCCACACTCGTATGCAGACCCCATAGGGAAACTGGTGGTCCTTTGTTTACCGAGACATGCGACTTTTCCCCTTGATCCAACCGTAGAAATACCCAAACATCACCGGTCTTAACAATACCGAAAAGATGTTGTGTCCCGTAGTGAACTTTACAAACTTAAGGAACGATCGGTTGGATGCGAAAGTTGCTGGAGGCTTTGACCTAGGAAAGGATGTCGAAGAGCTTAGGACTGATCGAGACTAAAAGCTTAGCTAATCAACCTAGAACCCAGCGTGCATGCTACATCGAAGTTCTATTGGAACCAAGATGCATTGCCACTCCTCCGGGAACCATTTCCCTCTGCTATCCTTCCCAGATGACTCTGATTGCGGCCACTCAACAATTTGGAGGTGTTGATTAGCTTGGCTTGCACCACTGTTCCTCCCACAATTGAAAAAAACTAAATTATCTAGTGATTTTGTTGTGTCTGTTGTTTGAAGTTGTACCAATCAGTCCACTAAGGCTCTCCAGTCTTCTTTTCGCAATACTCCTTCCTGTGGTTGAAAGTCATTCATGATTAAGAGAAGCTGCTGGGGCAAGACACAGTACTTGTTAAGCAACAGGGTGTGATTTGAACCAATGGGCCTAACTGTGAGTTCAGGCTCCGGGTTCAAGAATGGACTATGAGACGGTAGTTTTTGTGGTTGGGTCATTACAGAAAAGCCTGTTGAAGGAAGGTAAGATTTTCGGATATCCTGGAATTCACTACCTTGAGTGCTAGGCGTGGTCACTTAGAGGTATGCTTTCAGGCTCGGAATGAGATTTGGAGAATGCGAGTTTTGTCCTGACAACAACGGTCAAATGTGTACATATCTCATTGACAGTGATATCAAGCCTGCAGTAGGTTTATACTTTGGAGAATCACTAGTCCAGAAACATATCTTTTTCAATAATCCATAAGCCATAAAGCATAAAGATATAGAACTATCCTATCCATTAACAGTAAAGCCTAAAGATATTATAATATCGATGTTGAGGGCAACGTAAATAGTCAAACCTACTGTAAAATACTCTCCGTTGACTTTCTGCATAGTATCCCCGTTGCAGAATACCAGGCCCTGGGCGACAGCTATATCATACTTCTCTTTTATCCGCTCTCGAAGCTTTGGAACTAATGGGATCATCTGAGGTAAGGTACCGAGGAAGTTCGCTTTTACAGCACAAAAGTCTGGTAATGTTTGTAGGGGAGGAGAAACCTCGAGTTCTGTCATGTCGCTTATCATATTTTGAGGACAAGCAAGAAAAGTCGGGAATCTAGGAAATTCAGTTGGAAATGAGGGTGGTACTCTCCATGTAAGTAAGGGGGCCTTGAAGGTCACATATGGACTTCGAACTCATGATGGGGGGTGAGCCAGGGAGGTTAGTTATTCTAGGGCCTGTGAATTGAAAGGGCTAAAGTATACCTACAAATGTTCCTTCAGTCTCCCTATATGAAATTAAACCTCAGTGTACTTAAGTAATTGATTATTGAAGGTCTACGGGGGTGCGGAACAAAGGTCTTTTCCTCCTTCCTATTCCAGAAATCTCCACTTCAATTAACTAATTCATTCTGTGCATAGACTAGATATATACTTAAGTATATATACGTTTCTGTATATGCAAGAAGGAGGAAAAGACTTTTATTCCACACCTCCGTAGTTGGGACTTCTTAGATACTCTCTATTAGGGGTATTCAAAGTTAAGATTTTCGGGCGAAAAAAACTTTTTTTCAGATTGGTGGTTTTTTGTTTTTTTTGTTTTTTGCGTCGATTTCGCATAGAAAAGGCCGAAATCGACCCCGTTTAAACGCAAATCTGGCTCTTTTTTATACGAATTCTATCAAGAACAACAAGTCAAGTAAACATATATCTCCAGGACAACGTGGGTTAGCCTTCCTGAGCCGGGGCCCTCTCAGCGACTTTGTCAAATACAAAAGAGATGACGGAGGTTGGCGTAGGGCTTAGCTTAGCGAGCACAGTGAGAATTGGATATGAGCGAGCAGCAAAATAGAGATGTAAGGAGTATGTATATTCAATCGAGCTTACAGGTCCTTCTTCTATGGTTGGTAGCCAGATCTCGATTAGTTCTCTTGCTCTTGCTTTCATCAAATTCGCTCGCTGAATAGAAGTTACATCATTAACACTCCATGCCTTTAGGAACTCGGGCATTGTTCCAAATTTATCTGTGATTTGATTCTGTATCTCTAATAAGTGGGGCGCCTGTGTTTTGGTTGTTCGCCAATGTGGAACCTTATCCGGAGCCTTGCGAGGCCACCCCGAGTCTCAATGTATTCCCATCATTGTCGAATTTTGCCTTGCTGGTATATTTCCTTTTTTTCGGATTCTCGGACATCTCTATAATTCTTATCTTACGAACTTCTGTTGAGATGTCTTATGTTTACATGAGTGGTTGTAGAGTTATTTCTATATACATGGCTAAGAAACCAACGTGAACCGGGCGCCACACGAAAAAAAAAGGTTTTGCACCAGAGAGGTAGTCTGGTTGGCACAACCAGAGAGGGTGTTGTGCCAACCAGACTAGTCAATTGAAAACTCAGGTTTGTGCTATATTGGGACTAGTGCAGTTACCGCATAAACTGAGTTTTGAATTTCAAAACTCAGTTTAAGAATTGACCACCACTACTGCTCCGTAATCAGACATGTATTTATACGCCAAGATACCTTTGCCAAGAGATGGGGAACTTGGGAGGATATGGACGATCGGAGGAAGTGGTTGAAGAAGATTAAGGATGGGGGGGAGGAGCGGACAATAGACTTGGTTGAGACGTTCTTCTCCAATCTAGATCTTACCTGAGCGAAGAGAGCAGTGGTTGGGGTTTTAGGTATTTCTTTGGATAATTCAAGGGGAGGGCCGGGCAGAGGCGTGGTGGCGGAAGGCATCTTTATCTGGGGGGATTGGCCGGTAAAAGTGGGCGTGGAGGCGGAGGCAGGGGTTATTTCCGTTATATTGTTTTCTAGGCTCGGAAGGCAGGACGTTTATGTAACCCGTTGTTCCGAGGGTGTACCGAGGGTGTACCGAAAATGAGGGATCGGGGCCGCTTCATAGCCTTAGGCTCCATAAGCGTATAGACTTCAAAAGAAAAAAAAAAAAACCTTTGCCAAGAATCCTGTGAATTGAACTTGATATTTTCAAATTAAATCTCCTTCACAAGTACAAACCTAGTTCTTAAATCATGAATGTTACTTACACACCACCGTATGATAGTGTTGGAAATACTCTCCCTAAGTCTGAGGAGGAAAGTGATGGTGAACAAGGATTAGCAGGGATTCCCGGGCAGGAAAGCGATGGATATGAACGATCTACAGTATATAAGGAGAAAGGAGCAAAAGAACTGCGTTCATGTATTCCTTTCTATAGAACACTAGCACCATAAGCATCGAAGCCTTATAACTAGGATAGTTAAGATAGTTCTCCTCTCACTCAATACGAAGCCTTTGTTTATCTGAACAAGATTCCTCCTCTACTCATAACCTCGTAGTCTTACACTCCACAACTCACATTCTAATATCATTAGAGCAACCCTGCCACCTCAAATATCTACAACGGACTTTGGGGTAAATTGTCAGCCCCAAACCTAGTAAATATTGAAGCCATTTTAGAACCGCCGGCGGGCCTTGGCGTTCAGGGAACCTACTGACGCTTCGGTGTCGGAAGCTCTATCTTTGGAATTCTTTTCCAAAAAAAATTATTCCTCTCACTTACTGAGACATTGAGCAAAGGGATCAATATTTGATTTATATAGGTTGAGAGTAGGTGAAAGGTGGTTGCTATGTACATATGTTCCCATACAGAAAAAAGTCTTTTCCTCCTTCCGGTTTGGTAATCTTGCATATGCAATGACTATGTACCGTATGCATCTTGGCATTTTCAGCTCCAAAACGGGTTGCAATGGCAATTGCAGATGAATTTTACCTTTACTGTTGCCTGTACTCTGTCCTGAGAATAGCCATACTACCTTGAATATAACCTAAATGGCTTATTACGTCCATAAATATGTTGCCAGCGGAGTATGCCAAGCCTGCTGCATTAGAGATGCATACGCCAAGTTACTTCGCATAGGTGAAGTAGCCTTGGCATGCGCTGCATACGGC
The DNA here is from genome assembly GCA_003788615.2 of Terfezia boudieri ATCC MYA-4762. NCBI lineage: Eukaryota > Fungi > Ascomycota > Pezizomycetes > Pezizales > Pezizaceae > Terfezia > Terfezia boudieri. Next base: position 107,438 of record ML121536.1, on the reverse strand, counting down.
AACATAGGGACAATGAAGACGTTCTGCGCCTAAAGAAGCTACTCAGGATAGGAGGCGAGCAATAGTAAAGGTAAAACAAATCGCTACATGGCTGGTATAAAATTCATTGTTATTAGAACCCGTTTGGAGCCGAATAATGCCAAGCTGCATAGGTGCATAGGCATTGGATATGCAATTCCCAAACCGGAAGGAGGAAAAGATTTTTGGTGTGAGCCTCTGTACAAATTTGTATGACAACATGATGTACTCTGACCTATGTGAATTCTGATAGAGGGGTTTTGCACCCTTGCACGCTAGATATCTCACAACGCCACGTAGGTGTAGAAACAACAAGTTCCGATTGACATCGCTTCTTAGTATTCATGAACATACATACGATCGCAGATGACATGCTTATGTGGGGAGTGCAGAAGATTGGGCAGCGCTAGTGAGCTCAATCACATATGTGAGGAGAGAGTGGTTATAATATATTGGTGTTTAAAATGTTTGTATCGGATATTTACGAGCTTGAGGTGATGTTTGAATTCGTTACACGTAAGGCATTTATTCATGTTAGCATAGACTTAGAGAATACAGGCTTCTCAAACACACTGAAGTCAGCCTACAATTGTCAGAATAGAAAGCCTGAAGAATAAGAGTAATTATTATTTTTGGAAATGTCCTTGGTAAATAATGTATCGCTGGAAATGCTCTGATAATGTCGCTGGGGTTGTCGCAGCTGGTGATGTCACTGGCAATGTAATGTCAGTTGAGAGCTGGAACGAACCTAAACAGAGCGAGCAGAGCCGAGCGGACAGCTACTGGGGCTTTGCATCGAGTCACGTCTAGTGGTATAGGTGTTGTACCTGGAACATAAGCGAGTTATTTCAGTGGCATTTCAAAGGTTTTCTCATATTAATCAAGTTTCCCTCTTTCAAACGATACCTTCTGCTGTGGACGGAACACCTATTATTGGTGCCTGGGCGGACCCCCTAGCCTTCTCCAAACCGCCAAGAAACACACGTTCTCCACCTTATAAGTTATGAAAAATTCCACTGTGCGCTCATTCTACTGAGCATAGCTAGAACAATTCGCTACAGCTACATACCTACCAATATGGATCCCTGACTTCAAACTTCAATTTCTATGATGACCCATAGAGGCATGTTGAAACGTTGAAGTGGCATTATTTTGCCTTCCCCGCCGGCTTACAATTTTCGTGCAGTTGAAAAAGGTTGTACTTACTTCGAGATTCCTTTCAATGTGGGAAAGGAGATAGTAGTATTGGTGGTGCACTGTTTGCTTCTAGTAGCAGCTCTTCCGCAACTATCCCAAACTTCTCCGGTCTGGTCTTCAGCGATCCCGGTCATGAATTGAAGCCCAGCAGGCTCAACTGGCTGGCCCTCAGGCTAGCAACTTTGATTTAGAGCAATTCATACTGCCTACATAGCCCTGCCATGGATAAAGATTCGTGGACCAACCTTCTAGACACCAGTATATTCGTAGAAGTTTGAAATTTGGTGCAACCTTGTGCTTCATATGTTCTTTCCATTGGCCTTGAAACTTTGTGATAGATATTGGTAGCTAATTAGGTGGATTTTACATCCCATACCTCTAGTAACTATTAATTGGGAACGTGACTACCTGGTAAATATTAATATCAGAGTTGTGAGCTGAATCGATTTGCAGTAGGCTGATGGCCGTGTCAACTTCGGCACCAAGAACATGGCTGCTTCTTGCCGATGTACCTACGTCAAGGGAGTGCAAAAGACAAGACTGCCAGGCCAGACAAATGATAAAAACACAGAATTTTCAATAATATTGCACACTTCCAGTACATCCTGGTCAGTCATTATGTCAGTCACTATTTAGTGTTGTTTCCACTGGTACATGGCTAGATGTTCTGCACAACCCATGCTTGTGACCTCTGTCACTGTCATAAGGATGTAACCTGCAAGAACAGCAACAACAATACCAATCCAAGCGAAAAAGAATACGCTATATCCCCGAGCTTAAATTGAAGCTTATACAACATTGTATACAAAACGGTGATCGCTATATCGACGACTATCACATCCTCTCCCTTGCTCAACGCACCATACATACAGTCCACCACAATCGAATACTCCTTCTCCATAACTCTCGTTCTTGATACATACCTTCAAATTTTCCTCTATCTTCCTGGTCATCTGAAAATTTATACCATCGTAGCTAAACATGCGCCAACTGTCCCCTGTTGTAATAAACCCATTATCTCTCATATCTTTCATCGTGAGTAAACATGGCTTCATCCCCTCCCCAATAGAGGATCTCATTGATTCCACTATGAACACAAAACGTTTCTCTTTTATCTTGATCACATCCATCACAACGAACTCTTCCTCCCCTCCAGTCTCACCGTCGATAGAGATAATCTGCTTTTCCTGCCGTAACCGTATATTTCGTCCTGTACTGCGTCGGAAATCCGATAGGATAGGGTTGAGAATGAGGAGGACCAGATCATTAACATTCGGTTCTCTAAATTCTACATTCGCCATCGTAGGAAAACCCTCAACCTCAATATGTCGTACTACCAAATCATAAACCAACTCCTTTGTCTTTAAGATAACCTCCTTTGGGACGTCACACTTAAGTCCTTCTAACATCCGCGAGACCGAAACCGCCTTAGATTGGAATAATCAAAGCCCAATCTCTCCTCTGCGTCCACTAACGTCATGTTCGTATATGAGGTAATCCACTTCATTTTTCTTTTGTTCTGGTTGCCGCTGTCGTCACCTATTAACTCATCACTTGTATCCCAACAACTAGACCCACCAGGAGGATATAGAACTCACCTATCAAAACGGCAAATTTCACTAACCTTATCTAATCCTTATCGTGATTCTTCAACTAACTTAACGGAGTGTAGCAGAGGCGAAGCCGGAGCGCAAGCGTACCAATAATTGCAACACGGGATTCAGAAGTCTGGTTGGCAAGTTGTGCCAACCAGACTAGGGATTCAGTGTAATAGGGGTAGTCAATTGTTATTTGCTTTGATGGTTATGTCAATAACGAAGCGCCTTGGCAAGAGCCTTGGCGCCTCTGATTGGCCAAAGGCTTTATGAAAATTTTTATGGAATGCTTGATGGTCAAGGGACAAAAGAGTCCCTTGACGAGCTAATAGAGAGGTTTTGGACCCCTGCACGCTAGATATCTTTAAACCCATGTAGCGTACTTTTACCCCAGTAAGCCAAAAGATGCGAAAAAAGAGGTTTTGGAACTCAGTGGATATCTCTCGTCCTATCTCCCATTAGTAATCATCAACACGCAACGACATAACATGACGACCCCAGATAACATCCTTATGTTGGCGGCAATCCTGACAGCGCACTACATCCATGCACTTACAATGGACTCATCCGATGATAATGATAATGTCAGCGATGATAATACACCTCAATATCGTCCCCCAATCACCTATGAGAAGCAGAACTGGTCATTGGCCAAGAAATTTAGAAAAGATGTCTGGACATCGTTGTCCACTGGATATCTTTTAATCCCTGCCATCCTTAAGCACGAACCCAGCAGGTGCATTAGTTAGTCGCGTTACTGTGGTAACAAGCTATTCTACAGGGGTCCAAAACCTCTCTAATAATGGAATAGCCATAACACCCCAAAACCATGCCAAGCAGACTACCCAACACCACAACACCACAACACCACAACACAACACAACACTTCAACATCCAGATTCAAGAATGCAGATTCCGGATAATTCATAATCAGGTTCTCCAGGAGCGATATCCCTCTTGCATGATGCCTTCCAGCACTCCCTCGAACAGCCACATAGCGGCGCATAGATATCTTTCCATAAATACCCAATACCTCGTCTAGTAGCTCCAATATCATATCATCTCCGGGAAGCTCCTTCAGCACCTGTATGAGGCACTCTATAACCCCCCAAATGTTGTTTAACAACACTCTCCGCTGAGTGAGTCGTGGCATGTTGATAATTTGAAGCTGAGGGAGTGATTTCGATGTTAGAGAAGTGATTTCGATATTACTAAGCAGGCTTAACTGAAGATTTAATTGAGCGCTGGGTGGGGGTGGTCAATTGTTTTTGGGATTTTAGCTCTGCCAAGGCGCTTCGTTATTGACATAACCATCAAAGCAAATAACAATTGACTACCCCTAATATAAGTGTAGTCTGGTTGGCATGTTAAGTTCTAGCAGACTCGCTTATGGCAAATGGGATTGGCAAATTGGTTCGCATTACACTTTACATAACATACATAAGTTTTCCTCCCATAACTGATGATGCGTCGTCGCATATATGCACAAGCCTGATCTCAAGGAGTACAATAATTCATTTGCCCCACTGCGGGGTACATTCATCATCAATAATTGTAGGCGACTCCACCCAACGGTGCTGCTGATCACAATTCAACTTGAGATTACCAGCATCGAGAGGCTACACAGCCAAAATGACAGAATCCAGCAGTGAAAGCAAACAAATAGAAGCATTTCGGAGTTTCAAACTGGTTAGGCTTCTCAATGAAGGTACGTAGATGATTTTGCTCACTTATAATTCATAAGTTTGCAGCTTACCTGTCCGGTTCTAGACACTGGGACGAAATTTATGAGTCTTCTAGGCAAGATTGGTTCTCAAGATGCAATCATAGTTGCAGAGAAAACTGCCTTCAATACCTCTCCTGAGATTCTAGCAAAGTTCCAGGAACCTTCCAATCTCTCCGCACTCACAATGCTCGGTCAAAATGACATTTACCATTGGTTCCTGGCTTCCCATTCTGAGCCAGACAATGAGAAACGTCCCGAGATAAAATTTACTTTCATATACCCAGCCACTGAAACGCATATCAAGAAGTATAGCAGACAAAGCTTGCGGATGGTCACCGAAACTCCACAGCTATACCGGGAGCTTGTTAAACCCTACATGGAAAGTACAAGGGTTGGTGGAAGGCTTAATTGGGTGTATAATATATTGGCCCATCAATCTGAGGCGGAGAAAATAGTCTTTGAGGATACCGACGAGCATGAAGGGTTTATTTTACTTCCAGACCTGTATGTTGGGCTGGGCCATTGCCGCTTCGACTGCTGACTAGGTGTAGGAAATGGGACCGCAAAACCTTGACCTCATTATACATGATGGCCCTGGTCCATCGAAAGGATATCATGTCGCTCAGAGACTTAACGAAAAAAGACGTACCATGGCTTCGCAGGGTCGGCCATAAGATAGCATCAGCAGTTTGTGAGGCATATCCAGAATTTGAGTCAAATCAAATAAAGCTTTATGTTCATTGTATGACACCCGGCCTGGAAATGAAAATTTCCCCGAAGCAAGTACTAACGTGAACTCTTGTCTAGATCAACCTTCCTACTATCATTTCCACATCCACGCAGTAGCAATTTCACATGACGGTGGCCTAGGGCAAACAGCGGGGAAGGCATTCTTGCTTGGAAATGTCATTAGTCAACTTGAAAGCATGCCCAATGAGGAAAGTAGTTTTGCCGATATCGAATTGACATATGTGCTGGGAGAGGATAGCGAGCTTTGGCAGACAGTATTCAAAAATCTATAGATAGAATTTTTCAATTCTTAGAGATGTGTTTATAATGAGAAGTCGTGCATATCGCTTGAGACGCGTTCGCGTTACTTCGATACAGACAAACCATACCTACCTCGACACGCCAAGCATTGATATGTCTGTCGAACTTTTGTAGCCGCACTGGTGCTTGCTTAGCGCAGAGTGCGTCTTCTACCTACAGTACTTAGACTTTCGACATTGATGCGTTCAACTCGAGGGAACCCTGCAATAAATTCAAGTCCAAAGTTATCAATCCGTAACCCGATCATCGATTTTCGTGCTGGCCTGTGAACTTCCCCGTATCCACTATTAACGTGACGGGCGGGCACCTGGATGAAGCAGTGACGAAAACATTGTGTCCGTAACGTTCACACTACTGCCTGTCGAGTTTCAACTTCGTGATGAACAAAACGGGCCGAAGGAAAAATAGCTGAAGCTCCAATTCGACTCCAGCACACGCCATCACGCAAGGCTATATCCACCTGCAACATGGAGCGCAACACTTATGGAAATGGGGCCAATACCCATCGCCGAAATCCCCCAGTCGATGTCGACGATGCTCTACAATTTACTCCTCTGTCCTCAGTTGTACCATTTGCTGCAGGTAATCCTTCTATAGCATGCATTTCAATCACGAGTTTGGAGATGCTTGTCTCATTGATATTATTAAGTCAAAATTTTGGTTCTAATATACATGCTCTTTGCCAGAGTCTATTCCGTTACCAGTGGTGAAGACCTCTGGAACTTCACATACATTCCCAGATCCTACCGAAAGGAACCAGGCTCGGCATACCCTGGACTCACTCAATGCACAGGCTGAAGCAGACCCAAGTTCAAGGGTAGTTGGGAGACAACTAGGCGAAGTTGTATCTTATATCAACTCTCATGAACTTACTGAATAGTGAGTCACAATCCATGGTCTAGAAGATATTTCATGTCCAAAACTAATCATTTTGCCTAGCCGGTTCAAATCTGTTATGGATGTCAAGAAAGGAACCAATAGTGCCGCAAATGAATCGTCTAAAGGAGCTCCATATGATTTCCTAAGAAATCCTAAAATTGGGAAGTTTGGGGAGATGATATTAAAGAAGACAGATCCACGTTACAAGACTGGTATACAAGTTGATCTCAGGGTTCTTTCGAATTTTTGGACATACGGCTGACCATATACCAGGCCCACCACAAAATGTTGCTGTCAGATCAAAACCCAGCTCCACAACCCCGAAACCAGAGCCAAAAACACCAGCACCCTGGGACAAGCCGTCATCTACCCAAACACCATCCTTTGTAGTGGAAGTTGTAACTCCATCCCGGGGTCAAGCCCACTCATATACGCCTCCACCAAAAATCGAAGAACACCAGGAATCTCCTGAGAGCTCACAGCCAGTTGCTGCCATTATTATTCCTACGAAGCCGCCGAAATTCGACCCTTCGCAGTACAGCACCCATGTTGAGTTGGATCATCGTATGAGGCAGACAAAACCGGTGGGGACAACGGCCACCAGCAAGAGTAGGAAAAGAAAACGATCCTCATCTGAAGGGGATGGTGAACCCATGACAGCTGGTATAGATCAAAGAGCCAAGGCAGACTCACATGTGCGCTCACTGGAAGCATTGATCGATGGCATTTTTGAGGCCGAGGACAATTTTCAGCGAGATACATCTGAGAGGACTATTGAAAAGGCCAGCAAGTACTGGATGTCAAGCACTTTAGAGAGTGAGATGCCGTGCTTAGCAGCCGCCATTCAGATAAAACTGGAAAATTCGATACATAGGGTTATAGGGGTTGGTCGATTTTCTGCAATCCCCGTTGAGGATTTGGCTAGATTACAGAAGCTTTGTGACTCGACGTTGAAACTCGCCGAAGTAACAAAAGTCAAGGTTGACGAAGAATCAGTTGGGGATGAAGGATCAATAGATTCATGGCTAGGAAGACTGAATGTTATAGACAGTGCGCTGAAGACGGCTAAGACCGTTCTTCGTATGATGGTGGGAGGGCGAGAAGAGAAACAGGTGAGAGATTCGCTCGATACTAATCTGGCTGGAAAGCTAACGAACAGAAAGATTTATAATGAAGACATATTGCAAGCAGTGTTGATCATGTTAAAATCGTTCCTTGATGATTGTGTCAATCCCTTAATTGAATTGAGGCCATTTGAGAAACCTACCATATTCAGAAGTGTAGTAAGCCAGAGGAAGATACTCGGAGGACTGCTCCACGAGGTTACGAACGTCTTTGTCTTACTGTCCCTACTCATTTCTTCGGAAGACATACCAGAAACTGCCGTGACGACCATGGAATTCCTGGCCAAGGATATCATTTTTATAGATAACGCAGCCAACGAGAAGGAGTCTGTATTTGGTTCTCAAAAAGTGGAACGTTTCAGGGTAGCAGCAATGGATATCTTGGCAAAGGTAGCAATGAATATCCTTCATTGTTTATTTCCGCTAATTTTGCCCAGATATTCGCGAGATATGAGGACCAACGGATCTTTATTTTTGACGAAATCCTGACAAGCTTGGAAAAACTCCCTGTCAACCGCCAGAGTGCAAGACAGTTTAAGCTTGTCGAGGGCGGCAAAAATATTCAACTTGTTAGCGCCCTAATGATGACCCTCGTGCAGACAAGCGCGACCTATAATCCGCCCCCAAAAACTAGATCGCTAGAGGCCATTGGTGAGGATGGGGAGGTGATATATGTTGGTGATAAGAAGTCACATGGCAGAAATGTAGATGAGGAGTTCGATGAAGTACACCCAGAGAGGGCAGTTGACAAGGTACGACCTCCGAAGCCCAGCACACATTCTCATTCTTACGGCTAACGTGCTTAGTTACGTTCCCTGTGTAGCACTCTGAATGAGACTGCAAGGGCGAATGCGAAGTACCTTGTGCAATATCTAGTACAGCGGGCAATGCGGTCAACCAAGACTGGTGACACGCCTTACAGGCATTTAATGGATATTTTCACGGAAGATTTCCTTGCTGTTCTGCAATCTCCAGAATGGCCAGGAGCGGATTTACTGCTTGAACAAATTTTGCGGAGCATGGTGAATATCGTTGATGGGGATAAACAGCCAGCTCCAGCTAAAGCCATGGCACTTGACCTTCTGGGGCTTATGGGATCTTGCATTTGCGATATCTATGTCCATATGAAAGGATTCCATGCAAACAGGGAGAACCTTGATTCATTCGACTCACATATGGCCAGCATCACGGAGAATTATTTCACAAATCAGGGCGCTAGTGAGGATGTTGTAGATTGGGAAAGTCCCCATAGATGCGCGGCAGAGTACCTTGCTGAGCAAAATATTCAGGATGAGTCGTTCCAGGTATGTTCGGTCACTACTCGCCGGTTTTTGCTATTATGAATTGACTATTGATACTGACCTTTCGCAGAGCTCTTTAGGATACTTTTTAGTTTCATGGGGAATCAAGATATGCGTTGCGTTTGACAAATTAGAAGAGGAGGAAATTCAAGACGAAAGCGGTATAAGACTATCACTTACAGCGTATAATCTCTCGCGTATGATGACCGACTCCAACTGGGCAGCTGATGATGAATAGTGAGTACCTCTGGAATGTTATATCCAAGAAGCATCACAGTTAACATCTCATAGTGACCCCTCGTCCGTTTCTTCGATACAAGTTCGGCAAGCTTATACATTAACTGTTATGCACAACGCATTTTGCAAGTCGTTTGAACCGATTGTGACTCGCCTCTTGAAGGCAATCGATAGTGATCAAGCAACCACACGTAGCAAAGGCCTGAAGTCAATCATGCAGCTTCTGCAAAAGGACCCAACAATATTGAATCGTCCTAATGTATTGAGATTCTTCAAGAGCAAGGCTCAGGATCAGTCGTCTTTGGTCCGAGACTCTGTCATCGATCTTCTTGGGAAGTGCATTACACTACGGCCTGACTTGGAGCCAGATCTATACGAACACATCAAAATGGGTATCACAGACGTAGCGGTTGGCGTACGCAAGAGAGCGATGAAATTATGCAAAGATATATATCTTCGCACAGATGAAGAGGCTATCAAAATTTCTATTGCGAAGGCGCTCATGACTCGTATCAAGGATGTGGACTCAGCTGTTTCAGAACTTGCAAGGAAAACTTTTGAGGAGATTTGGATTGCCCCACTTTACCAATATGTTGAGGATGGTGAAGGAAAGGAAATGCCACCGAAAGCCAAACAGATGGTCAACGAGAGATTATCTATTATGATCAAGGTCATTCATAGTACTGGAACTGATAGAGCTCTTGACAACTTCACCCTCTCCATTTTGCAGAACCTCATCCAATCTGTGGGTTCCTTTCATGTACACATCCACAGGAGAGGTGCTAACAAGTGTTGTATAGCAACTTGCCAAGGATTGCAAGAACTTAGACATCAATCTAAGAGTCTGCAAGGCCATGGTCGGCTCCATGTTCGATGATTTGTTAGACCGTCAAAGCGATACAGACAAGGTAAGAGTTTACCCTGAAATCTAAGAGATAAAGCTGATTTCGGAGTAGGTTGAGAGACAATATACATTACAAGCATTGGCAGTGTTCGCTCGTGCAAATGCAAAACTGTTCACGCCTGAACAACTAGCTATGCTACAGCCTTACACTGAGAATTTGGCCACGATTGATGACCTGCTTGTTTTCCGCTCGGTCATAATTATATACCGCTATGCCCTCCCTGCGCTTGGTCCTGCACAGTCTCCCTTCTTAGAGAAGGTTCAGCAATCTTTGCTAAAGTGTCTCTCTCGGATCACCGCAAAGGAGCTACATGAAGTTGTGCAATGCTTGTGGACCATTAACGGGGTATTAAAAAATATTGACCGTCTTGTTCGTGTGACCATCTCGTGCATCAAGATCATTGATAGCTGTGCAGGAGAGCTTGACGAGAAGGGTATCAACAAGCTTAATAGGTCTATCAACATCCTAGGCCTCATTGGAATGGAGTGTGATTTTGAGAGCGACCGCGAGAAGTTTGAGGAGCTTCGCCACCCGAAAGGGAAATGGAAGGGAAGTACAATATCTGGCCTCATTGCGGACACTATCTTGCCCTACACTGCGTCACGACGTCCACTCATTGTGCGGAAACGTGCTTTGGAGAGCTTGGGTGACGTGTGTCAAACACACGCGGCTATTTTCCTCGACTCCCGGATCCAGGCGGCGTTTGACGCTGTCTTCGTGGAGAAAAAGCCGGAACTTGAGGATCTAGTCCTTTCTGGCTTCAAGGGCTTTCTCCTGATCGAGGAGAGGAGGTCAGAGGTGTCTGCAGAAGAGGCTGATAATTCCAGGACCGAAAGAGCTGGTAGATTGGAGGTTGCGGCATGCATTAATCAAAATGATGGGCATGTCATTTGTACCTTTAACACTCCATTCAAAACAATTGCTAATTTCTGGACAGTGTGAGTACGTCAATTGCGCAGAAGTATCTTGGTGACATAACACGAATTGCTCTTGCTACCACTGAGCATTATGCCCTTACTGCAGTGGAAATCATTGCCAGCATCTGCCGTCAAGGATTAGTACACCCTAAAGAGGTTTGAACTCATTTCCAATCCCTTGTGCAGGTTTCCTAACCTTTACTAGTGTATTCCAACCCTGGTTGCTTTGCAAACCTCGACTAATACCACCATACAACTGCTTGCCTTCACGGAGTTGCGAACTCTCCACAGCAAGCATGAGACGATTGCGGAGAGGTGTTATGGGGATGGTTTACGACAGTGCTTTCTATACCAGTTGAATGTCATTCAGGATGGGAGTGGTGCCACTCCACAACCATTTGTTTCCAAAATGAGGCCGATGTATGACATTGTGAAAGGCAGTCGAAAGGCCCGCAAAAAGTTCCTCAGTGTCCTTACTGCGGCTCTCAATTATGAGCCTACAAAATTTGAGCTGGAGACAACGCCTACTCACCTGGAGTTTTCGCGATTCGTGATTGAGAATTTAGCCTTCTTCGAGTACTCCACGATGGATGAGCTGTTGCAGGTGCTTATCTCAATAGAGCGCTCTGTGGCATCGATGGGTGTTCCTATAGCACATTCTATAGAAACCGAGGTCTTCTTGATCGGAAAGGAGGAGGGGACCTCGGCTGACCCTGAGCGACTGAAACTACTGGCGAATGCATCTGCCGTATTATCCCTTATCTGGAGTACACGATCGCATTTACGGAAGCTTTATGGACTCAATGCAGGCAAAAAGGTAGGCAAGGTATCGGCAAAGGATGCTACATCAAAGGCACCCACGAAAGTCCCGTTTGTGAGTGGTGCTCCGCTGTGGGAGGAGATTAAAGGGATTCTGGCTGCATTGGAGACTGAAGATGGAATGATGCAGCAGTGTCGAGATGTAATTGGCCCCCTTCATGTCCACTTTCATCACATACATGAGCTAACCTTCTCATTCAGTTTGTCGAGATCATGAACATCGATGGAGATCTCAAAGTTGCTGGGGAGGATGAAGATGACTTTGATGCACCACCGGAAGGGCCACATACACCGGATGGAAGTGACGATGAGGGGAATACTTCTCCACTAAAACCCTTGACGCCTAGCAAGCGCAAGCGCAAGATGCCAGGAACCCCGCATAAAGAGAAGGCACCAAGGAAAAAATCCTATAAATTAAGGGCAAAAAAATGACTACTTAATAGTTATTTGATTCGGGTTCCTTGCATGTATACAGGGTTGATCATAATGTAACAGTATTAATGTTTGTTATTTTTGCTTCTCCCATTCATGGCTTGCTATTTATTTACTTTGCCTTGGGTCTGCTTGTAAGGTCGCTTCCTTCTACTTATATTTTATTTCTCTTTCTTTACTTTTAGGTGCTTATTTATTGTAGGTTGGTTTCTGCATGGTATACTGTATGTTTGCTTATTTTTCCTCTTTTTTTTGCTATCTATTACTCTACCTGAAACCATTGAACTTGATCAGCCTTATAGTATTGACCTTCTTACCTGCCCCCCACTGCACCTCGCATGACCCTTAACCGAGGCTTCGCTTCTACCCAACCCTCTCTTCGAATGCCATGTGATGTATTTTCCCATAATAATTGTGGCTTTATGTCCGCCAGACACTTAACTTCGTCTAAACTCAGTTGAAAAGTTGTTACCTTCTTCACTTCTATTTAATTGGGGGATGGGAATTTGGGGGGGTGGAGGCATATAAAAAATAAATAAATAAAAGTGAGGTGGGAGTCATCAGCAAAATTTACATACTTACTGTACACTTATTTCTTAATATTGGACGGTGTGCATGCGGACTCGAGATCATGACTGAGTCGGCATATGGCAGCTGATTTCTCAGCCTCTCTAGTGGTATATTTTATTAAATTTCTCCCCCTTGTTGCACTTGACTGTATATCGATGTCGTGATGGCGGTAGAACGTCTCACAATGCCTAGCTAGACTAGTATTTGGAGATTTTTATTATCCCAAGTAATTTAACTTTTTTATTTTATTGGAGCATTCCCAAGAGGATGCCTCATATATTATTTCCCAATAGGATGCTTGGCGTGCGTTTGTACTTACTTAAGAGCAGGGCCATTTACACCGACCTTTTATATTTTAATATCGATTTCTGGAAGTAGCAGTCCCTTGAATTAGCCCAGCGGAGAGATTGTCAGCATTTTTTTTAAATTTTTGTTACTCCGCTTGCCAGTACGCTCTTCGGCTATTAGGTTCCCATGCAACACGTACGGTATCTCGTCGCAATATCGAGAAATCTGATGAGCACAAGTTAATGTAAAAATCCGAGTGTATGCCGGTACAGTTCAAACCAGATCGAATGAAGTACATCATCACCCTTAAACAGATCAGATTCCCGATATTCCTGTTCCATTACCTTAAACTGTCTAATAAACCCCGGACACTATCCGATCCGTCCGCATTCCACCAAAGGCAATGATATGATGCCCTAACAACGTTGAACGGAAAACCACCACGTCCCCAGGCTTTGAATGCAAATCTCAACTTCAAAGTCAGGAATAACAAGCTTTCCACCAAGAAAATCGCACATAATAACCCAACTCATCCGCATAATCAGAACGATCTTTATGAGGCTCAGCGGCCAGGTTTCGAATCAAGACAATTCCTTGAAAACATGCCAGCTGGCTAGTTGTCCAGCCATGGAGTGGAGAATTGTCGGCTGCATTTCTACAGGTATGCGTTAGCTGTTTTGGTGTAGCTACAATATATAAAATGCAATCTGTACATACTTGTACTCTTGCAAATAATTCAAATGCATTTCTCGGGTCCACTGTCTGAAAAATGAGGGACGTCGCTTGGATAAGGTGCGATTTTGCGATAAAACAGATGGGTGGCATTGTGTTTGGCACCAGTTGACAGAATATCTCGAGATAACACTGAATCCTTCACGCCTTTTTGACCCTGGGCTACCCATCTAGCAAAATGATATTTACCGCACTTAAATGCCATATTTCTGACAGCCTCTACATAGTGTTGATGCCGGACATCAGTTGGTTTAGGTCAGGTTGGAGGAAAAGCAGCAGCCAGGTGTTGGATACTAGATTCAATTGTAGCAATCATCTCCCGTCCTTTGGTATCCCCATACGGCACTATCAATCCAATCTTTCAGAAAAAACCATAACTTGCTTATCCCCAACCGATAGCCGCACACTATCCACAATCATGATATCCGCTTTGGCCAGCAAGTACGGAGTAATTAGGTCTTTGAAATCTTGGGCCACAAACTGTTCAATCGGAATTTTCTTAGGACCTCCAAAGGCTGCTGTGTACTCGGTCTGGTTCACTGTATTCCCAGATAGTTGGGCCTGATGTTCTTAAGAACTCCTTGTTTTTGCCAGTTGTAAAGGCTGTCTCGTTAGGGCTGTCTTGTTTTCAATGTCTGACTGGGTTTGGTGGGTGGCTCCTCATGGTCCCCTTACTGAGAATGAATAGGAGTAAGAAATATTCTTCAAATGATCTGGTAGACATTTTGAAAATTTTTGACAATCAGCTCTTGGGTATCATATATGAAATCCCTTGCAAATCAATAAAGAGAAATGGGTGAAGAGATCGCACAGGACAGAGTGGCTCACAGGGATTTTGAACGGGGCAGGGAAGGAATATAGAAGTGTCAAGGCTACTTTGAGAGCTACACCAGTACTGACAGTCGATATTGTGGATCAAGCTGCAGAGTTTATGGACTGATTTCGAGCAATTCCTATTAGCTGATTCTAGCTGATTCAAAGCAACCCATATATGATTCCGAGCAACTCACATAACAAGCAACCTCATAAAACGAGCAACTCATACAGCGAGCAATTCATGAGCTCATATGAGCCATATGAGCCCTCTTCACCTGGAACGAGGTACCGTCATACTTCAGCATTCTCCAACTTTTTCCAACTTTCCCCCGTAGCTATAAAACCAAACACCACGCCTCCGTGGTTGCCGTCTCCCAGATCTTTCATCGATAGTAAACAGGGCTTCATTGCTGCACCGAGCGAATCCCGTTTTGCCTCAATTATGAAGATATACTTCGGTGATTGAAATCCGATCAACGACAACGAACTCCTCAAATCCGCCTGTCTCCACGTCCTCCCGAAACAACTTGTTTTTTTCCCTGACTAGCTTTTCTTTATTGCGACCGGTCCGAAATATAAATTCTTCAAGTATGGGACTGAGTATTAGGAGGACTAAGTCGCTGACGTTCGCTTCCTTGAAATTCACTGATGACTCCGTGGGATATCCTTTGATCGTAAGGTATCGCAAAATTTGCTTAAACAACTTTCTTCTAACATGCTCTACGTGTACGACGTCTTCCAAGGGTACTTCCTCTTCTGTTAAATCTGTTAATCGAACTGTCCCGACTTAACATTCAAATGAAACTTACCTTAAGCTCGTACGAAATCTAACTGAAGGTTAGAACGGAGTGTAGCAGAGGCGAAGCCAGAGCGCAACGTAGAGGGGTTACCGGTAGGGCATCGAAGGGAGCCGAAATTGAAGTGTAGATGACTCGAGAAACCCACACCTACATGTATATACCCAAACACATTACGACAGTAATTTTGCTGTATGTACAGTACCTTCTTCAATATATACAGCAAAAAATCACAGCTTGTATAATTTTATTTTTTAAAGTTTAATTCATACCATTAAAAATCAACAGTAAAGACCTTGCAGTTGAGGCAAAATGCTAACAGACCGTTTTATGGCATAACCCTCGCCCCGGGTTAATTGCATGGAATATCATACTCCTGAATTCTCCAATATGCAACGTTTGGGCCTCTGCATGCAGGTGGGAGGGTATGATTTATTTTGCCACCTACATAGCTGTATCAGGGCAAGCAAGAATGCGACTTGGCTTGGGTTGCCTGCGGGTGACCTGTTTTGTCTCGTCCTCGGCCGAAATGAAATAAGGGAGAAGACCTCTCCATGGTACCGGTAGTTGAGGATGATTCTGCGGAGGAGGCGGATGGCCGGGGGAGTTGAGTATAAGTTTTTGGGATGATCTGGTTGATACGGATACCTACATACTTCTATAATCACGGAAAGATGCATTACCTACAGGGATATTTGATATTTCGGGGGGGGGGTTCATCATGCAGCAGGAAAGGGGGCAGCTACATAGCTATGTACAGGAACTCTAGGTGACTTTCCAGCTTAAAATAAGCTTGTTCAACCACTCCCTCATTCCACCCCCCCCGGAACAAATGTCTGACCAAACCGCCACCACCACCACTCCCGGTCTTTTCTGCCCCACCCTAATCTCCGACGCCGTCTCCTCTTCCCTGCCAGAGGGCTACCTCCTCCGGCCTCTCCACGCCACCGACTATCACCACGGCTTCCTCGACGTCCTGCGCGTGCTCACCACCGTCGGCGACATCTCTGAGTCCGCCTGGACGGAGCGGTACATATGGATGTCCACCCGCAACGATGAGTATTTCGTGGTTGTGATCGAGGAGGTTTCCAGTCGGAAGATTGTCGCTGTGGGAAGTTTGATTGTCGAGAAGAAATTGTGGGTCGTTATTGCCGTCTCCCAAACCTCCGCCGCAAGTATCTTTCGTGTGTGTGTCGGGGGAAACTAATATGCGGGTGGCCGGGGGGGGGGGAGCAGTCTGAGGAATTTGGGCGTCGTCGGGCATATCGAGGATATCTCTGTTGCGAAGGAAATGCAGGGAAAGCAGTTTGGCCAAAGGGTCATTCAGGCCCTGGATTATATTGCAGAAAAGGTGGGCTGTTATAAGGCCATTCTGGATTGTTCGGAGAAGAATGAAGGGTTTTATGTCAAGTGTGGGTATACCAGGGCCGGGGTACAGATGGTGAGTGTCCTCTCCCACTAGATGAATGAGACAGCATGGTAATCGAGTGGCCATACGTTATGGGTAGGCACATTACTATGGGGGCAATCAGTCCAAACAATAAGAAACCCAGGCATGGGGATTGGATTGGGCTGTGGATATCCACAGATGAAAATCAGAAAATCATTAAGGATGGCTAGCAGACTACAGATGGGAAGGAGAGGTGTTGCTTATACCAGAAGTAAAGCTGGAGAAGACCACTACCTAGATATACATACTTTAGAGAAGAAATACATTTTCGCACGCCTACAATGCTACCATGAAAAGCAAGTTGCATGCGATTCCAGAAAGGAACATCCAAAGTCTCGAAGAAAGTAAACCCAGGTGCCCGTGATGAATTCCGCAACACATACACAGCACACCGTACAGGACCATATGATTCTCGGCAGAAAACTACGACATGGGTCAGTAGCTTAGGTATGAGTCTAATATACAATACAAAATCAATTCAAAACCATAACGGTACGAACAAAGTGACAAGAATTTCCCAGATTGGATTACCAAATTTTGCTGCAAAAAAACTTGCGTGGAAGTGACAAAAGGGAAACACAGAAGATGGGGTGTGAAACTGACGATTATGGTAATGTAAACAAGGAAACTAAAGCGGACTACTTGACCAAGTTTTTGGTACAGAGAAAAGAAAAGAACGACGACGCAAAAGAAAAAACGATTGAAGAGCGTAAACTGAACGCCAATGTTAGAAAAAGGACAAAAAAAATGTGTCTGGCTGAGAAGAGCAGCTTCATCGAGAATGCGACTTCAGGGTAACAGTACGCTGGGGTGTGATCGATTAGCCAAAACACAACCATTTAATATTGTACTACTTGGAATCCCTGATCATACCACCGCACAGCAGCCAAAAAGATAATGAATCTCCCCAGCACTGGCACAGCCCACTGGCCTAAAACTTTGCCCAACAATTACCGTGTCAAGTTGCTTCTACCAAAACAAATCTCAGACCGCTCAATTTTGTTTGTGTACTCCAATTAGGGAAGATTTTGCCACACTTTCAAAGCAGTTGTGAAGGATCCTCATCAGGATCGAAGATACTGTCCCAGTTTTGTAGCACAGTGTCGACTACCCTGACTTGCCAACCGGTGTTGGCGATGTCCTCAGAGCCCATCACCGTTGGTCCAAAACAAATAGCAAGGTTGCCAGAGTTCATTCTGTTTATTGCGGACTTCTGCTGCACACGGTTCAGGTGCTAGTGCTGGTTAACAATTGATAATCCAATAATCCGAAGGTAGGATTCTTACCAGTATGAGAGCCCTGAAGGTAGCGTAGTTTGGATCAGGGAGTCGGTTGATGATGCCATGTAGAGTATCCCTTCGCACAATATCATCATTAATGCGAGAAGCAGTAATTAATTGATCATATAGTGCGCTGGTTAACAATGGATCTGGCAATTCACGGAAAAAAGACTTCAGAACACTAGTAACGGAGTTGACATCGTGGAAGAAAGCCTCTGGTTGTCTGAAATCCACCTGTGAGGAGTCTAGCCACTAAGTTAGTTCTCTATCCTATTACATAGGCATCCGCCCAATACTACTCGCCATTATCAAATATATTTTTAATCTTGACAAGGTGCTGTTTCGTTCCGGGGATTCGGTATATTCCTTCCACGTTGAGTCCATAAAGGTCCACAGCCTTTATACACTGATATACAACTATCGGTACCGCCGAGCCATCCCTTTCCAGCAGCTGATCCAGAGAGACCCCAAACACAGGTTTGTCACGAGGTAGTTCCGGAACACCGGAATTATTGTTCTGTGGCGGCTGAAACTGTTGTGGGTTATACCCTGGGTGGGGTTTTGGGATAATAGGAGGTTGCTGGATGACTGCACCATAGCCTTGCGTGGGGGTTTGTGAATGGTTTGATGCCTCTCGCTGGAGACCCGGTAAGCCTGATTGTGACCCAGGGGGTGCACCTGATGGTGTGGAGGGTGTGGTGTATGGACTATGCGCCCCAGTGAACAAGACCTGTGGACACGTCAGTTTCAGGACTTGTCAATATGAGATGAGCCGAAACTCCACATACAGGATTCTTTTCATATTTGATCTCAGCCGGCTTCGATTGTGCAGGCAGCTTTGATTCCATGCTGAGGATGAATTTCTTGAAATCTTGGTCATTGTCAATCATGAAGATGACGTCTCGCATGCTTTGAGCATCTAGTTAGATAGTGAGCACGTCTCATTTCTGTAAAAACTCCGGGGCATACATACTTGAAGTACTACCTGGAGCCTTTATTGGGCTGACGCTCATGCCATTGTTCAGAAGCAATTTCTCACTCAATGTAGCTGTCACCATATACGGCAAACTTTAGTGACTGTCCTGCACCTATGCGTATGAGGGTAACTACCAAACTTCTGGAGCTGAAGCGTCAGAACAGCATCACATTCGAATATCAAAGCTCTCAAAGCTTTCACAGCTTGTGGCCTCTGCACGCCCAAAAGCTCCTGTCGATGAACATTTGTAATCTGAACCTGTTTTGCATACTCCTGGTCTGCAGTAGAGACTCGGTTTCTCAGATCTTCTTCCACTTGTGCTCCTGTCCTCGCAAATCCCCTGCCAACCTTAAAATCTCGTGCCCGTTTATCTCCTGACCTAGCTCTGTCATATTCTTCTGCAATTTGATCATACTTCCCTTTTGTCTACAGAAACAAAAGTTAGCAGGGAATAGTCAATGGAAGAATTTCCAATGAAACAATTTGCCTTTTCAAGTATGAGTAAAGACTCATGTACTTTCTTTTCCGAACTCAGACCAGTAATCTTCCAGTGCTTGCGTGCTCTTTCGATATTCGCTGCAAGCTCCATCAAGTCCTCATACATCTCGTGTAACGCCTGTGAAAATTGTATCCCATGTTCCGCGATTCGATCATGAATAGCTGTCATTTCATCGACCTGTCGCATATACGATCCACGACGTCCTTCTAGCCTCCGTGGCGATTCAAACATAAGTTTGCATAGCTTTCGTAGCCCTATCAAGGAAAAAATAAATATCAACAAATTGCCTTATGTAGAGTGATGTCCTATGCAGTACTCTACCTTGGGCATGCTCTTCCTCAATAGTAGCTCGCTTCTTCAGAAAGCCTGCGAGCTCCTACGTATGTCGGTTAGCCTTGGCGGTTCTCTTACAGATCGCTCTGTTCATTGGATGAGCATACTCGACAAGAAGCAATACTTTGCTTCAACCGTGTTAACAATGTTGTGACCCCGATCTGCGCACAAAGTTAGTAGAAAGTCGGCAAGGGGGCGACAAAATGGGCTACGCGCACATCCGAAAGTAGGATCTCCTCCACGCGAGTATCTGTCACCTCACTATTGTCTACGGCCGGGGACACTGCGTTCGTAGACGGTGGCGTAGCTGGTGAATCACCATTCGGCATAGTTATAGAATCTAATCTTTCTTTCGAGGTCCCGGATGGGGTGGCCGGGTCTATGACACGGTCTGTTGGGGAGTCGGTTGTACTCATGATGTTCGTTTGGTGATAGTCTGGCACAACTTCTGAGGGAGTGGCTAAAGTTGGCTTTGATCTTCTAATTCTGTCGTTTCAAGATCTGAGTCGATTCTGAGGTTGATGATGTGTGTAGTAAAGTCAATAGAAGATCACCCAAGTCCGAGACAAATGGCGGCGTTTTCGGTTGAGACGATCTCTTTCCTTTGTGAGCGACACCCCGTCTTAGGAGGGGAGGAAGCAAATTACCATCAAGTAAACGCGCCCTCTGTCTAGCATTTACGATCCCTTGTGGTTCGCAACCCCTGCGTGTTTGAGGCCGAGATCAAGAACTTACCAGTAAAGTAGGTCATTCTTGGACTTGTGCATGTGCCCTGCAGATTGTGACGACCGAGAACCGTTGACTTTGCTACACAGGAGATTTATACGACTCTACTCTACTATATATATGTACCGGTATAGTATAGTACATATCTTTTATATACTCTAGAGACTATATTCTGCCCGTAGCTCCCAAGGTTATATTATGAAGCCTCCGCTAAATTATATGATAATTCAAAATTGGACAAATGGTTTCAGTTGTACAATATGTACTATGTCTTAAATTCGACATCAAGTGGGTTGTTGTCACGATAAAAAATAAACGTCATAAAGCCCGTTCAATGCGTAGTTATGTATAAGTAGTATTTGCCATGGACAGACCAGACCCATAGAGCAGGTAACCAGATGGTGAAAAAGCCTCGTTCGGACTCTCCCGCAAAACGTCAGGCATGCCTCAAGACCAAACCCTTCCTTCATTGAAATACAATAATAAATGTTAACGTATATGACTTCTAGTATGGGTAACCTTCCCTGAGAACGCTAGTAATAAAAACATTGTTAAGACTTTCCTTAATTAAAACTTGCCATGTCCTGGTTCTATGGTATCGAATTCCCAAACGCCAACTATCTCACCCGGGCCAGTCTCCCTTGACTCCAGCACTACTGCTAAATCCTCCAACCCCTGTGCATCCCTACCCTTCCAGTTCAGCTTCTCACTTATTCGTAGTATTCGTAAGTGGGGCAATCGTCCCTCAGCAAGGCATATGAAGATGTGATCCGCATTCAGCTTATGTCCTGCCCCTAGGTATCCACTACTGTCCAGGTCCAGCCTCTTCAGTGGATGATTGACTGGCGTGTTCTCCTCGTCAAACAATCGATGGCTAACAAAATCCACGGCTATCCGCAACTTCTCCAAACCGAGGCACGTGACCAGTATTTTATCCATAGCGTTGTGTGGAAGTGTAGATATGTGATAGTTGATCTCCAAGACCTTCAATTGGGAGGACCACCTATTCAACAGGTTTTTTATTGACCCGTGCCTTGCAAAGGCGTGGGCAATTCGTAGCTCCGTTAAGTTCTCTGATACATTGACTGTCGTGAGAAAAGTATCAGAGACATTCCCTGTTAGGCAAAAGCACTCCAGTTTCTCGGGTAGATTGTACCCTCCTGAAAAGGTCCGTCCCTGTTCTCCCGTTGTCATCATCAATGATCGTGGAAAAGTCAGGTTTCGAAGCTCCTTCAGGCGACTCATTGTCTGGAACAAGTCGACCAGCCCCAAAGATTGTGTCACCAGCCGTAGATCTAAAACTCGCAATTGGTGACAGTTGCCTAGAGCGACCATGCAGCTATACCCGAACTTTGTTGCAGGAGCAATGAATTCCTCCAAATTTGGTGCAGTCCTTCGGAGTAACCGAGCTGTGTAGGACGATTTACCGTCGTAGAGCAGGTGGCTCAAATCCAGCGACTTGATAAACTCTGCTAGGGGAGAGTGTTTGGTATGTGTAACTGTTGGACATATTTGCGCTATGAATTTCTCATATTTTCCAGTAGTAATGTAAGGCCGGGCGTACCTGCAGGAGATTTCATGTTAACATGACACATACATCGGACGCACACCACATTTACTGCAGAGCCAGGTAAAATCAAAATGACGGAACTTACAAATGTCCAATGGCGGCGTGATACCAAGTCCGAGAAACCTTGCATGCATTTGCAAAAAATTGCTGATTGTCTGGCCGCACAAAACTCAAGATGTGCAGTATAATTTCTTGTGGTAACACAGGATATCCTTCTCGAGACGCAGGCACATATTCTGGGGCTTCTATTGAAATGGGTATCGTTGGCAGACAGTCCGGGCTTAACGCCTCCAGGTTCCCAATAGCAGAGTATGTGGACGATAACAGATCGTCCATTGTGCGATTATCCACCCCCCCAAAGTTGACATTTGCCAAGGACGATTCCAGCATATCAATCCCATCGGAGAAGATTGAACGGCGTCCAGTTGAGGTAGGAGGAGCCATAGCCAACTTCCTGGTGGCTGCTATCGGAGACTTCGTACTGCAACGTACTGAAGTGTCTGGATCTAAAGCTGTATCTGGTGGTGGATCGACGGGGAGTTGCGGCTTAAGCAGGGAGCGGTCTGGTGCTTGATGATGTGTGGTCTGGTGTTTCGCACGCCACAATACTAGCTAGCTTTCGGATCGATTCTGGGGTTGCTTAAGCTTATATGTCGACCAAGACGACGCAGAGAGGAGAGGCGCAAATATGCGGGCGTATCAGATTGAGGTGAGTAGCTATCGCCATTCATGAATTCACATGCGCATGCGCAGTGAAGTACTAGTATGGTGAGCATCTGCCAATGGCTACATATGTAAGTCGGTATGCGTGCATTAAATATTGCACCCGCCTAGAGTACAAATTAACCCTAAGTAAGCTAGAGCTGTACCTACATAGGGGCCCGGCGGTACCTAAGTGGAACCAGACTACCTAAGTGGGTGGTGAAAATTAGACCATGACGTAAGTACCCTGGGCTTTTACTTACAGTTTCATCGCGCTGCTAGAGCAGAAGAGAGCAAGCCGCGGGTCGCGCAGTTTCGGCCCGCGGCCGACGACACGTCCCACCACGTATTGGTAGTCCGATAGGTGAGAGTCCGATTATTCATTCAGCTGTTGTGCTCGACTAGTTAATGGGCCTTCGAGGCCCATCGAAGCGGTGGCCATGTATCACACAATATTACCATTGACTCCTGCAATGGCAGTCTCGCCTGGTGATGTTACATGGCTGCCATTGGCAAAAGCCAAGCTTATATAAATAAAGTGCCCATGGGTATTTTTCACTTCTTCGATGTTCTCGTGTGGTTGGCACATCCAAACTGCAAAGATTAATTGCAAGCGTCATATATATAAAAGAAACATTGAAATATATTGTCACAACTTGCATTACTGACCACCAAAGCCATGCCCTTTGAAACGAAAGACATACTGTGGCCAGAGGTATCCATATTGTCATCCGATGCATGCCTGGCAACACTAGACCAATCCAATGTAAGACAGAGGAAAGTACCATATCTAAGCCATATCCTCATTTGTTGATAAGAGACTGTATGTGAGTTCTCCGTAGAGTGTCTCGGCAGTATCCCCCGCACACAGGGACGAAAACTGTAAAGGTAACCCCCATCGCTGAGCGGCACCATGACGTTTGGCCTTCCATGCATCGAAGGCTTCCCCAAGGAGGGCTAACTGTCCATCCGAGAGCCTCATATTGAATATAATAATACCCTAGGCCTGTACCTGCACAATGAAGCGCTTGGGCCAGAGGCCAGATGACCCCGAAAGGTAGGTAGGTTTGCATGCTGACCTCTCATATGTATGACTTCGAGTACTTAAAGCTGCCAGCTCTGAGACATACATGAAGCGAGAAATTGTAATAGAAGCACGGTGTCGTCATATGAGCTGTTGAAGTATACATTTGCCAGGGTGTGTACCCATTTGGCAAGAAAATCGACCGTGACTTTGGTAGAGAAATTAGCAACACTGAACACCCTCAGTTTGAACGCAAATAACTTGAGTGGCAGTTGTCTCCTTGGAAGAAATATGGTGATCTCGTGCCGAACATGCTGGGGTCGCGCAATATATATCAAATCTAAGCTTATTGGGTAGCATCGTAGGGTCCCTTTTGTGAACCAGACTACCTTTTGCGCAAATTTGCGTGCACATTGAGGACGCAGGTGTTTCGGAAACGGATTCTGAGTTGAAGGGTCATCAGCTGCATTTGCTTCTAGACTCGCGGAGTATTAGGAATTGCTCGATGATGTACAGCCTGTGATATATCCAATATTCGCCCCCTATATATGCAATATTCACCGCTTCCTCAGCTGGTTGAGCACCCGCCATATATGCAATATTAGCCTATTCCCCAGTTTGATATTCAGCCTGCGATATACCAATATTGGCCCCTTTCCCAGCTGGAAGTTCAACCCGCCATATATACAATATCAGCCCGTGCCCCAGCTTGACGTGCAACCGCCTAGCCCATATGGCCCCACACCGTGTTTACCCTGAACTCGCCAATACGGAAACATTTACTTCCTTCTATCACAGTGCAGCCAGCTCACGCCTATTTCCAAATGCACATGCGGGGAGGGAAAAAAGATATCTACGTGTACGTACATACAGTGCCTGGGGGGGAGTTATAACGCACCTCCCTGCATAATATGCAGTGCCAGTGCGTGCGACCGCTATTTCTAGCGAGACATACAGTAGTGTGATCGATGTATAAAAAGTGGTGCGTTATAACTTTCCCCCAGGCATTGTACGTATGTAGAAAGAATAGGAGAAAATTCTAAAGCCTGTTGGGGGGGGGTGGTCAGGGCGAACCAGCCGCACCTCCGTGTATATATCCTCCGGTTTTGCTACCTTCCGTTAAATAAGCAAGCCTTCCTAACAATATTTATCTACTTTGTGACGCGTCTATTTATGTCTATACCCGCTGATATTCCTGATGAGGTCCAGACTGCGTTCCTTACATGGGCGCAGTCCAACCGGAATCGCACGAATGAGCGGTATGACGAGTATCCTTCTCAAATAGAAAATTATGTTCAACCCTCCAGGGTCATGAGGCAAAGCAACGGTGGTCAAATTGTCAGTTACTCCACCGAGCAGGCCATAAGCACAAGCTCAATGATCAGGCTGGTTTTTATTTTATTTTATTTCGTTTTATTTCTCTAGTCGCATTATATTTTGGGTTATTATTTTATTATTTTATTATTTTATTTTTTGCTGCATATTATTATTGCTTGGTGGGGTACGGTACATAGTGCATAGGCTAGCTGAGTCATTTGTTCAAGAGGCACATGACAATGCAGGACATTGCATAGTTATACAGCATATGTAATTTGTAAGGGGTACCTACTGTACTTAGTCAGGTTGCATACCACCTCTCCGGTTTTGTAACCACAATGGAACAATAGGCCAATCGGCCCCGCAGCCCAGTGAGCCCCTCCAATTGAGCCCCTCCTATTGAGCCCCCCCATTGAGCTCCATTGAGCCCCATTGAGAACCCCCGCCCATCAATATACTCTACATACATATCGCGACCACTCACTCCTCCAGCCCCCCGGGCCTTGCGCGCTCTGCCAGCTGCAGCAGCGAAATACTTGTTGCTTCTCATGCCCAAACCTGCATCTCGCACTCTACCGATGCACAAGGATCACGGTCGAGGCTCCTGCTGCTAGAGTAGAGTAACACTCCCCCTTCGCGACACAAGTACCAAACAGCACAGGACCTAAAGAATTAACATGGACCCAAGTACGTACTTACTCCCTCATCTACTCCTGCTTTCTGTCGATAGAGTTGTCTACATATATGCCGTCTAGCAGAGGAAGCAATTGCCTGCGACTAGGTGTTCTGGAATTGAACTGTCGTTAACGTTGGCTTGAAGCTTCCCCAGCATCGTCCTACAATGACGCCGAAGACGAGGTCATGCACGATGTCGACGGTGATGCGGAGCACTACGATAACGACAGCGACGACTCGCCGGACAAGGAAAGCGATGGAGACGAGGATGAGGATGATGGAGACGCAGATGCAGATGCAGATGCAGATGCCGACGCAGACGCAGAGGGGGACATGGATGCAGAGGGAGAGAATGAGCATGATGGTGATGGAGATGGAGATGATAATGACGACGGTCTGCGTCCTCCCTCTTCCTCCCCCCAGGGTGCAAAAACTGGCAAACTGACATAGTAACAGACAATCCCTCCGGATCCTCCAGCGGCCACCAACCCAGCTCCTCCCCAGGCCCATCACGGCCTCTCCCAGCTCTTCGCTCCGGCGCAGCGACTGCCTCATCCTACGATATAGTCCCTTACGTCGCCGCCCCCCATGCAACCTCCATCAACGCCTTCTGCGCGACCCCCTGCATGCGGTGGATATTCACTGGGGGAAACGACGGGTACATCCGCAAATTTGACTGGTTCAACAGCATCAACGGCAAGACCCCACTAACCGTCGCTCAAAAACATCCTTTCGTAGATTCCGTTACCAGGGTTCGGCCCCCTCAGCCCCCTAATCTCTCACACAGTATGTTTGAAATTGACATAATGACATAACTTCCTAACCTTTCACCCCCATGACTATACTATAGGCCGGCTACACCCTCTCCTACTGGGAAAACGAAGAACCAACCGTCAAATCCTCCCTCCTGCACATCCCCGAGACCACCGACGACGCGCGACTTTCCCCCGTCTACTCCCTCGCCGTGCACCATCAAGCCCTCTGGATGCTCTCCGGCCTCGAATCCGGTGGGATAAACGTGCAATCTGTCCGCCACGACGAAGGGAAGATCATTACCTGTCTACGCAAACACACTAGCGCCGTGTCTGTTCTCACTCTCGCGAGTGACGAGAAATCGCTGCTCAGCGGAAGCTGGGATAAGGCTGTTTACGACTGGGATCTGAACACGGGGCAGGTGGTAAGGGAGTATGTAGGTAGCGCGGGACAGATTTCGACAGTGCAGTTTAGACCGACTGGTGAGAATACTGTGCCGGTGCCGAGGACGAATGTGCTGATGAATGGAGTTAGTGGGGGGAGGGGGTTGGTGAATGGAGTTAGGGGGAGCGTGAATGGGCTCGGGGTTAATGGGATTAGTGCAGGAGAGAGTCAGGAGGTTAATGGACTTGGGGTGGGTGGACCCGCGCAGGCGGCGTCTCCAGCGGCAAGTGAGCGGAGTATGGTTAGTTTGTTTGGGGGAGAGGGGGACGACGATGACGAGTTTAGTGCCGCTGTTGCGGCGAATGGGATGGGGAATGGGGATGCGGAGGGCGAGGATGCGGAACATCATATGGAGGATGCTCCGTCACTAGTAACAGCAGCAGCAGCAGGAGCAACTGGGGAGGACAGTGCGCAGGCTACAGATTCTGCAGATATAAATGGCGTTGGGGAAGCCCCAACAAACGGGCTAGATATGGACACCACCACCACCCTCTTCGGTGACGACACCCTCACAAACCCCATCTCCCTCGATCACCCTCTCCCCCCTTCCAACTACCCACACTCCCCCCCCTTCCAACCCACCTCCTTCTCCACCCACCACCATGACCCCTCCCCACCTTCCCCCTCCTCTCCTGCTACCCACCAACCTCCGGACCCAACCACCCCCACAAACACCAACCCCACCAACCCCACCACCTTCCTAACCTCCTCCATCGACGGCACCATCCGGATCTGGGACCGGCGCGCCCCGACTCCCATCGCTCTCGCCTATCCCCAGAAGGGCGTCCCCCCCTGGTGTACCAGCGCGACATGGAGCACCGACGGGAACTATATCTACGCCGGGCGGCGTAATTGCACTGTCGAGGAATACAGTCTCCACAAAGGCCTTTCCGAGCCGGTCCGCACGCTTCGCTTCCCGCAGGGAAGTGGTGCTGTCACGAGTGTAGTCGGCATGCCGAACGGGAGGCATCTACTATGTGCGAGTTATGATAATCTGAGGCTGTATGATTTGAAGGAGAGTTTGGCCAAGGAGGGGAAGCATAGTTTGGTCCCTTTTTTGATTGTCCCGGGCCATCATGGGGGCGTGGTTAGTTGTTTATGTGAGTAGGACGCTGATTCACCCATTACATTTACCTGAAACCTGGGAAGGGTGTTGGTGTGCTATACTAATATACTTGTAGATGTCGACCCAACCTGCCAATTTATAATTTCTACAGGCGGGAATCGTGGATGGGAGGGCGCAAACACGGAGGTGTTATTGGGGTATGAGGTTGTTCCCATTCCTTAACATTGTTCCTACTCTTTTCCAGGTCTTTAGTCCTTATTAGGATATGGGGAGTATTTCAACTGCAGCAGAGTAGATCCCCCCCCTTTTTTTTTTTGAGTTTGGGTTGGGCGTTTTTGTTATATTTTATTTATTTATTACATTCTTAGCTATAATGTTTGTTTGAAATTGGGATTGACTAAATCCAAGAGGTTGGAAAGCTCCCTTGTCATAGAAAGAGCGAAGAATTACCCCCAGCGCCATATCATGGTGTTAAAGCTCAATGCGAGTGCGTGTTGGAGTCTGTATTACTTGACCAGCTAATCCATGTCTTTACCACTATGGAATTTGTGCCAGCCTTCTTAGAAGCTTTTTCTACGGCGACGGTTCTGCCACAGCAAGTATGAAAAATACGACCCATCAAGATGGATATCTTACATGTGTTTGGCACATTGGGGACGCTTCAACCCCTTTTAAACAACTCACAAAAAAAATAAAGAAATCTTATGTACTCTGTGTGGGTGATATTTAAAAAAGAATTAATATTAAAATTAAACCAAAAGATAAAAACAGTTCACCTAGTCGTAGAGGAGGAGGAAGTACGCGGCTAAGAGAGCCTGGAAATATTTTCATAGCAGACAGTGGCAACAAAGATAAAGTGGGGGATGGGCTGAGTTTTGTGTCGTGTAGTTTTTCAGGTGTAGAAAAAATATATATATATATATATATATATAATCCCAATTAATATAAAGGTCCATAGATATGTATATGTTCTAGTCCGTTGCGGAATCCAGTCCATTCCGGAATGGACTGGTCTATACCGGAATGGACTGGATTCTGCAACAGACCGGTCCATTACGGAATTAAAACTTTTAGTTTGTAAAAATTTTCTTCAACGCAACGAAGGTATGTATCTACCTACCGTACGTTCAACTTCTACCGGTACCTTCAACGCAACACAACATACCTCTTCAATACAATCATACTCTTCAACACAACATACTCTGCATATCGCAATATTACCAGTGTACTGCGACAATTCTACTCTCACTATCATATCAGTTGCCGAAGATAATAGCGATATTGATTTCAATCAGTTTCACCCTCTTGGTTCCGCTCCATCTAGAAGAGCAATTGAAGCGTTCTCTGGTACTGCGCGTACCAAGTTTGAAGAGTATTTGCAAACAACAACTAGTAAAACTCGGCTGAATTTTGAGAAGTAATTCTTTAAAATCCAATTCCAATTCAAGTATAATACATTATAACTAACAAGAGCCACTAGGTATCGCAAAATAAAAGCATACCTTCGTGACCCAAACTTAAAGGCCCCAGTAGGTGATTTGGTGGCAATTAAACTACGATGGAAGGCATTGAATGAATATAAGCTACGCAATGATGCACTATATTTTATTGCTGGTAAAAATAATAATGGAAAGTGAGTAGTATTGGAGCATGATGTATTTGATGTTATCGCACATATTCATGATACTTTATTACATGCAGGAAAGAACAAGACCTATAATACCATTAATGAGAGGTATCATGGGATTACTCACAGTGAAGTATGGAACTTGAATTAAATCTACTTATTTTATATTTAAATTAATTTTGTTTAGGTTACTGAGCTTTTACAACACTATCAGCTTTGTGCACGCAACAAACCAAGTCAAAGTCATAGTCCATTACAACCGATAGTTGTAAATAATCTTTGGGAACGAGTGCAAATTGATCTAATTGATATGCGAGCTGATCCAGATGGGGAATACCACTGGATTTTACATATTCGAGATCACTTTAGCAAATACTCTAGTGCTTATCCTTTAAAGTCTAAAGAAAGTACTGAAGTTGCGAATATTCTCATGATGTGGATTGGACAATTTGGTCCACCAAGAATTCTTCAATGCGATAATGGGTTCAAAGGTGAAGTACTTGTTATTATAGAATATCATGGAATTACTTTGATACGGGGACGTCCACGCCATCCTCAAACACAAGGATTGATAGAACAAGCAAATGCTGTTCTAAAGCAGAAGATTCGAATGGCAAAAGCTAAATCAGGTGATAATCGATAGGTACAAATTTTACCTATTGTGATTTTAGCAATGAATCAACAAGTAAGTAATCATTTCTAATACTTAGGTTAGTTTTATAATAAAACTAATAATATTAGATTCACTCGACAACTGGATATAGTCCATATGAAGTTGTATTTAAACAAAAAGTACATTATCTTTCAGGTCGTTTATCTCCTATCTTAGATGCAAATGATGAGGAAGTGGAGGATGAGCAAGAGGAGGATGAGCAAGAGGAGGATGAGCAAGAGGAGGATGAGCAAGAGGAGGATGATCGAGATGAGAATGCCAATGAGAACTTGAATACCGATGAGGAGAATACCGATGAAGAGAATGAGCAAGAGGAGGATAGTTTGGACAAACCTTCAAGTCAATCTACTCCAATCCAACTTCCCAATACCGATATTATGCTTGCGAAAGTTCGTAAACGTACTACAGCAGCTCGCAACCAAATGGCAAATCGATATATTCAACAGCACAAAATAGATACCTTTACAATTGGTGATCTCGTTAGCTTGGATATCTGGAGAGTTGTTTCTGCAGTGGTTGAAGTGGTTTGGAAAGCATATAGGTACTGAAAGGCAAGTGGTACTGATACTTGACAACTTTAGCGGGCATGAGCCTGGCAATACAACACCGGCAAATATTCGGATTGAATATCTTCCTCCCAATACCACCTCTAAGCTGCAACCATGTGATCAAGGAATTATTCAAACCCTTAAGGTGCACACCAGATGAGCAATCCTCCGCAACCTACTTGATCTTATGGCAAAGTACCCAACCTTAGAATCATGCCAATATCACACTAAAAAGGGCGATTTGAAGATCCACAAGTTTGCTCCAGATGTTGACAAAGCTATGACCTTTATGACATCCGCATGGCAAACCGTCACCCCCGGTACAATTTCCAACTGCTTTCGCAAATCAGGGATCCGCCATGAAGCTGTTGGCTTGCTTGCCTTTACAGATCCACTTATGGAGGTTACAGAAATCTTGGATGTTAAGAAGGTTGATATGGCTCGCATTCGACCTGGTCAAAAAGCTACTTTAACTGCGGACAGTTTTCATTTCATCAGTGGTGATGATGAGATTGTTGAAGAAGTGAAGAAGTTACTCTAGGTTGTCTGTTGGACCCATACCGCCCTACCATACCAACGGCAGATGATGAAGATGACTCTGAACCATCACGTTTGATTCCCGCAAGCGATCTCCAGAGAAGCTCTAGCAACAGTCAAGCTCTATATCCAACAACAATGGGATCCGGGAATGCTCAGTCTTGCATTTGAGGTAGTTGAGACTGCCATAGCGGTACAGCAAGATCTCCATAATCTTGAGCGCCGCTTGGCTGCTCTGCAGCCTCGGAAACCACAACGGCAAACTCCAATCACATCTTATTTTCAACCTAGCGGGCAATAGGCGAGCGGAGAGATCCAAGTGTCCAACGAAGGAATATACGAATAGAGCGAGTAGACAGAAGACGTTCGTATGAGTGCAGTGAATGCATGTATTGTATCGTAGTGAAGCGATATCGTTCAAGCAGGAAATGAACGAGATATATATACATGTATGAACGCACATCTAAAAGAGAAGAAGAAGAACGACGTATGTGGTGAAGCACGCCATACGCCATATGACGTGCAGGAAGCGTATAGCAAGGTGACATATGGTGTGCAAGCCCCGCTGACGTGCAAGCCGCTGCGAGCCGTATGGCTAAAGCAGGAAGCGTATAGCAAGGCATGGGCGGAATGAACTTTAACACCCCTCCTCAGCACATACTTGCTAGACTCGAACCCCTCCTATTTCCGTAGATGTACGTAATCAAGTCAACCTCATTAAAAAACCTATAAAAAACCATAGTATGGAAAAAAAAGATGCATAGGTAAAAGAGTATTGAAATTGATCTATCCTAGTACGAGATCTCTGAGCATAGAGAGTCGTGGCAGGGGAAATGGTTTAGTGCATAAATCTGCTAAATTGTCG
>ML121536.1:34559-74945 GCA_003788615.2 Terfezia boudieri ATCC MYA-4762 | reverse complement strand
AAAAAAAAAAATTTATAGATCAGCCCTCCAACGACCTCAAAAGTCCCATTACCTATACATAGACTGTACACACTTTCCTTAAAAAAAAGGGGGATGAAGTAAACATTAAAACATAGAAAAAAACATAGTATCACCATCTAAGAACAGGCACCGGGGGGGGATAGATGGGAAGCTATCGTAACTATCTTACCTCACTAAAAGACTCTAACTAGTCTTTACCTTTTTTTTTTTTAACACATATCTATTATTTCCGCTCAATTTATTCAAATCATTCCCTTTCCTTTCCATAATGGAAAAAAAAAAAAAAAAAAACAAAAAAAAAAAAAAAAAAGGCTATTATACCTATCCTATGAAATATATATATATTGTTGATCAATTAATCATATTACTCTCTCTCTTCCCCCTCCAGCGAAGTCCAGTCCTACAAAATTCAAAGTGAAATTTAAAAAAAAAATGAAAGAATGCATGATCATCATCATCATCATCGTCATCGTCATTATAAAAAGGTGCCATTAGAAAACAAAAAACAAGCTGTCGTCATATTGATAAAATATCCACAAGAGGGGAGGGGGGAAAGTAAGAGTACCGCAACAATGAAGAATGAAGGAACAAATGTCAACAGACGCAAAGTAAAAGGGAGAGAAAAAAGAGAGGAAAAAAGGGAATTGCTGAATGCTTGGCAAATTGCAAGAAAACTCGTAGTGTGTAGTATTTAGTAGTGGCCAAAAGAAATAGAAACTTGATTCGGAAAAAAGGAAATCCAATATCTACCCTAGCTAGAACTTCCTCCACCCGCCTCCACCCGCAGCCTCCACCCCACTCCCACTCCCACTCCCACTTCCAGCACTCCTACCACCCTCCTTCTGCACCCCACATCCGTAATGCACAACCCCTCCCGAAGCCAACACACTAACCACACTCCTCCCCAACCTCTTATGACAAACGGGACACACCCTTCCCTCTGTCACCACAACCTTCCTCCCCCTCAACCCTACCAACTTCTCCTCTAGTCCCCACCCCACGCCCCTCCCCAGCTGTGCGCGAATCATCCCTTCACTCCCTTCGGAATTGGCCCCGCGGATCCGGCTTTCAAAGTAGCCCTCGAGCCGCTGGATTTTCAGGTCCTCAGGAATCAGTGTCAGCGCCTGGGATGCGTCGAGGCGAGAACCGTGGCGGGTTAAGATGGTGAGGGCGTTGTCGAGCTGCGGTGTAGGCGGGTAGGGTGGCTGTGGGGCGAGGTACATTTCTAGGAGGATATGGAAGACGTTAAGTTGCGATTGCGATTTTTCCCTCATTGTAGAAGTCTGTTTTGTTGAAGATGAGGATGAGGATTGGGAAGCGTGAACCCTCACGCAATACTCCTCCGCCTTCAACGGGCTTTCCAGCTTAAACACAAAGATCTCCAACGCATCCCTATGCTTCCCCATATTACTCAGCACCACAGCCCTCGCTTCCCAAAAATCTGGGTCGTCCTTGGGTAACCACCCTAGCACACGGTCAGATCTATACTGCCTACTCTCTCTCAAAAACTCGAGTAGCCTCTCTTTCCACTCCTCCTTCTTCCCCTTCGCAATCGCCTCATCCCCCGCACTCTCGCTGAGCCAATCCGTCTTTTGAATATGTTCAAGATACAAGCTAATAAGCCGGCCGTGGAAATCGGGGGTGAGGTCGCGGAGCTGGTTGATAAGGTGCTCGAGGTAGCGGATAGCGAGGGTCCGGTCTAGGCGCTGTAGGTAGTCGAGGACTTTTTGTCGAGGCAGGGATTCCGCATTTTCGGAGTCGGTTAGGAAGATTTCCATGGCGAGGTTGGGGGAGGTGAGGAGGGGGTGTTGCGCAAATTCAAAGATGAGGGGGAGCTGTGTGGAGTCGAGGGTTTGAAGGTAGTGGATTGTGCGGGCGGGGCCGTGGAGGGTGGGGGCGCGGGGGTCTTCGGTTGGGGCTTCGGCGAATCTGGGGTCATGAGGAGGGAGGTTAGTATTTATGATATGATCTGCAATATGTAGGGGGGGGGAAGGGGGGGGCGTACTGCTTTAGTAGTGTCAACGCCTCGCGATGTAACTTTTTTCCTCCAAAGAAATCAACTAAATCATGGAATCTTCCTGTTTCTTTCAGCCGTTCATTCACAACCACCGGATCACAGAGATTGGGTTGCCGGACTAAACTCCCCACGAGTGTCGGCTTCGAGTACATGTATGCTCGGAAGAGAGTAGTATGCACCAACTTGGCCG
The DNA here is from genome assembly GCA_003788615.2 of Terfezia boudieri ATCC MYA-4762. Classification (NCBI taxonomy): domain Eukaryota; kingdom Fungi; phylum Ascomycota; class Pezizomycetes; order Pezizales; family Pezizaceae; genus Terfezia; species Terfezia boudieri. Next base: position 72,717 of record ML121536.1, on the reverse strand, counting down.
TTGCCAAAGCTTTTTCCAGCCGGTCATCAATCCCATTCTGGTTCTTGTCCACCACCACGCTGTCAGCAGATGCATTGCGTGTGGCAAAGTAGCTATCTCCAAAGGGCGCCTTGATGGGCGAAGGCGGTGCCCCGCCATGTGTGGTTGATGCAAGGGAGACCTGTGCTTGTAACCGCTCGATGTATTTGGATAGAAGGAGGCGGGAGTTCCCGAGGTAGACGGTGAGTTCGTTGACGGCTTTTCGTAGTTCTTTTTCGTCTAGTATCGACGGTGTGGCTTTCTTCGGGGGCTCTTTTGGCGGAAGAGGAGCTTTACCCCCGCGGATGCTCCCCCGGACACTGACGGCGTCGTCGTCGGTTTGCTTCTTACTTCTTATCGAAGATGCATCGTCCCCAACAATTTTCCTCAATGAAGAGATAACTGGGCCAGTGTCAATCTCATTAGCCCTTTTATCACCATCCTCTCCCGTAACAGCTTCCCCAGTTGACGCAGTCTGCGCATCGCCAGGATGCTCCCCTAGCTGCTCCGTGCTCGCCGTCCCATTTGTTCCAGTCCCCCCACCCTCCACCCTCCCATTCTCCGAAATGTCCCCAGACTCTGTCCCACTTGCCTCGTGAACGCTGCCCTCACTCTCCTTATCTTTATCCTCCCCCACTATCGACAACTCCCCAGCGATGATTTTCGGGAATAACCTAATGACTCTCTCTGGCGGGGCCTCCACATTTGCAAATAACTCCATGCTGTCTCTATACCGCCTCTTGTCGAATAGACTCTGTGCCTTCAGCATCTGTACCTCCCTGATTTTCTCCTCTTTCCCATCAACAAGGACAGACTCAAGTTGTTCTAGTACACTGACCGCCTCATCAAGATGCCCATTCCTAATGAGCTCCTGTACCTGCTCCTCATAGTCTACCGACCCCATCCGCCAGACCTGCGTAGGCGAACACACGTAGAATAGCTTCCCGGCGTGGACAAGCGCAACATTCGGCGGTGGTACATGCAGCATCGTCACATTCGGAAGCTGAATTGTTTGTAGTAGCGACTGTGTAGCTGGGTTCCGGACTTCCAAGTGATGCTGTGACTGATGCAGTGAGACGAGGTACGGATACGAATACGCAATCGCGTCTGGAGCGTGCGGCCACGGGATGGAGGTTTTATCCGGTAACGCGTTCCCCTTGGAATCGGTGAAGAGTGTGGTTTTATCTTTTACAAGTAGGAGTTCCTCGCCTTTTAACCTCGTGCTGAGGGGTTTAGACCCCCACCCGCCCATACCCCATCCGCCCATGCCCCTCCCCCCCCCCCCCCCCCCCCCCCCCCCCCCCCCCCCCCCCCCCCCCCCCCCCCCCCCCCCCCACCGCCCACCACCACCCTCCGCCACCGCCGCCGCTTCTGCAATAGGCTTCCCATCAGCCCCAACCCCATTCGCCGTAGGCGAAGGGGGAACAATATCCGCTGCGACCCCAGTATACACATCCACCATCACGAACCCCCCTCCACCAAGCCCCACCACAACCTTCCTCCCCCCACTCGCCCACGTTATCGTCCTTACGTTCCCGCCCACAGAAATCTCCCTTCCATCCCTAAAATCCCCATCATGCCACGAGTAGAGCAGCAGCCTCTTCTTCCCCCCCACCGCCAGCCTCGAGACAATACTCGGGATCCCTGTCTCGTCGTCCTTCTCAATATTAGTCGTGACGGCAAAACAAAGCGCCCCCGACGTCTTTTGTAGTGTCTGCTGCAGCACAAAGGACTCTAGGTCGTGAATCGAGATGAGCGAGTTACTGAGGGAGATGAGAACCGAAGATTCCTTGATGCAGGCTAATGCGTCGATGGGCTTTCGGGAAAACTTTTCAACGATCCGAGGGGGTGAGAGGGAGACGTCGGCGGTATCGGGGGAGTGGACAGTGTGGACTCGTAGATTGCCGGAAGAGGCGCCGAGGAGGAGTTTGTCCGCTGAATGGAGATGACGAAGTCAGCTATCTCATATACTCCCCCTTCCCATTTTTTTTTTTTCTCTTGCGCAGTAAAAAAGGCAAATAGGGGTGTTAGAGCGACAGGGTGGGACAACGAACCATATGCACAAATACTATCGATCTTGACCCGTTCCTTCGGTCCCAACTCCAGGATCGACCGGGCGTGGAAGGCGTTCAGCATTGCTTTGAGAGCGGTATGTCGAGGGTTTTTTATCCTCCGGGCTCTCCGCCAGCTCTAGATATAGACCGACCGGCCAGTGGGTTTGTGATTTGCTGGATGAATTGATTGGGTGGGTTTGTTGTTTGCGGGTTTAGAAGCATCTACCTTTCCGTCGACGAGTGTGGTTCGTGCTATGGAGATGGGCATGTGTGTTGGTTGCTACGATGCAGAGCTATTCTACTCTTGTACTTATGCAATGCACCGCACGCTGCAGACGGACTATGTACACCCCATCGTGGGCGTTATGAGCACAAGAATGAAAGTCAGTCGTGAAATTGTGAATCGAGGCAACTTCAGCGGGCACAGGCAATATCTACTCTGAGATGTATTACGGTCGTGATTTTTCCAGCAGGACGTCTGCATCAATCAGCCGGGGCATGCGGTCATTGTGTTGCGTTGGTAAGCAACTGCACGTACAGAGCGGGGGTTTGCCCAGTCCAAATGCTGATACAGCAGCTTGGACAGACGTAAGTAATGGGTGATGATTGGTGATGGATTGATGGGCTGATGGGCTGATTGGCTGATGGCCTGATGGGTTGATGGGTGATAAGGGCTCATTGCATGATGTTTCTTCAAGTTGTTTCTTCAAGCCGTATACATCGCATACCAGCTAGGCCAGACGGCCTATACAGTCCAGTCCCTATAGCACTGGTAGAGCACTGGCAATCTATCCAAGTATATATTGGCCAAAAATCCGACCTTCAGAGGAGGTGTTGTTTGCGTTCGCCATCTAGACATAAAATCCAGGTTGGCAAGTTTTACCCTCTCTACGGGGGTATACCTCTACAACGTCCGCAACGTCAGGGTAACGAAATATACAAAAATAAGAAGTAACTCAACCTCCTCTCCTACTACGGATATCGATCCAAAAGTGATTCCCAAAAAAAAATAAAAGCCAAATTTGGCCCAACCCAATTCAACCCAACACCATGCCATCAATATCAATAACAATGATATACATCCTCACAAAGTTACAGAAAAAAAAAAAAAAACGCCCTCAATGCACTCCCCTCCCAACTTCCCCCCCCCAACTGAGACTGATAAGCAAGGTATCAAAGAACCCCCCCAACGGCCCTCGTCTTCTGTGGTACAAACCCCCTCCGATTCCTCCCCGCTCTCCCCCTACTAAGCCAATTATGCTTCAACGTCTTGGCCAGCTCATCAATCTTCCCCTGTGCCTCATCGTTACTCAAAATACTCGCAAGCACACTGATACACTGGAGCACCCTCGCCACCGACTCTGTGACATTCGGCAGGTCGGAGCTAAAATCTAGCTGCAGCCGTGAAAACACAACTACCACCATTGTTAGCAGTAGGAATATTAAATGTAATGCCTGGGGGGCTTACTTCGTAATCGGCTAAATAAGGGTAGGACAACGTTGTCCCTAAACGATACTAATGCCATGCGCCGTGTATCCATCATGTGAGCTAGATCTTTCTCTTCTCCTGAGCCACCACCACCATCACCCCAGTCCTGGGGCCTCCGGCCCTCGCTTTTTAACGGGAGCATAACTGCTTCCCAGTATGGTAGTATCCCACGCCAGACAAACCCCCAAATCTCCACCAACCTGCCCACTAGCACCCTATCATCCGCGACCCCCGCCAGTCCCGGATCCAAACTCATCATTCCCCCATCCAATATATCTGCCACGTCCGCTAGTAGCATCTTGAGGGGTATATGTTGGCTCTTACACCTCCTAATATGCGCCGCCACATACTTGTTCATATCCTCGACCGGCGTCCTCAATGGGTCTCCATCAAACAGGGCGCCCATTGCTCTTCGGACGAAATTCCAGTCCTCTGCGGTGCCGATAGAGGTGGGGTCGTCGAGGTGATGGTGTTTATCTTTCCCGTCTTTCCCGCGGATGGGCGTCCCGTCTTCGCCTAATGCGGCGGCGGCTTTGGAGGAGGAGGATTTGGAGTGGTGGGATGTTGCTGAGGGGGAGGCGGGGATGAATGAGTAGATTGAACCTCCATCGAGGCTGACGGCTTTGCTGTTTGAGCTGGCGGAGCTGAGGGCAAGTGTGTCCTTCTCCTTTCTAACTCTCAGAAAGTGCGTTCTGCTGTGCTCCTTCTCCCGACCTTCGGTCCGGGGGGGGGAGGAGGAGTAGATGCTGCTTGCATATGGAGCTTGGGGGGGCGCATAGCTGAAGACCTCTCCACCAAAATTGACTCCTATGCCGGAACCGGTTGCGGTGGCCGCGCCGACGAGGGTGATGGTGGAGGCGGAGGGGTTAAATTTATCACTGACAGAAAGCTTGCGTTCTGAGCCGGTGATGCGCGGGATGGGGTTGGAGATGATGCTGTGGGGGATTTTAGAGGGGGAAGGGGGGGGCTTGATGCTGTGCTTCAAGTCGGTGCTGGAGGCTGTTGTGCTGCTGGAGTTGCCGACGATGCGGGACGAGAACAGTTTGTTCATTTTGGAGATGGATTCTTTTTTAATGGCTGTAGGGGAGGTTTGGTGCGCCGGTAGGGCTGCAGGGGCGCTAGATGTAGTAGTAGAATTTGAACCCGGGGAGGATTGGAGGAGGTCGCGGGGGGTGATTGTGGCGGTGGAGCTGTTGGCAGAGGTGCTCCCTAGGCTGACGGAGGATGAAGATGCGTCGAAGTGCTTCTCGAGGATGGATCTGGGCATTACGGCGGTTGCGGCGGTTGTGGCGGAAATACTTGAGGAGGACGGGCCAGGGGGAGATTTGGGACTGGGTGCAGTGCGTTTCTTTCCGGCGGTAGAGGCTTGCATGGCTGCTTGTGCGGCGACCATTTGCGCCGCGGTCTGCTGCTGCGGGGATGTGTGGTGCTGCTGTTGCTGTTGTTGTTGCTGCAATTGCTGGGAGGAGGAGGTGTATGGGTCAAAGTAGCCCGGCGAGGGATGAGCCGTAGGTGTGCGCAGGGACATATTATTTTTGGAGGTGGGTGTGGACTGGAAGACCGACGAGAGAGACGATGTTGAAGCTGCGGAGGCGGCAGAGGAGGAGGAGGGGGAGCGCGCGCGGTAAGTGGAGGAGATGACGGGGGGTGGTGGAGGCAGGGGGGCGGCGGGGGGATCGGAGAGGGCGGGCTGCTTGTAGTTGGTGTGGGGCGAGCGGCGGGAGTTCATTATTGAAGGCTGTTGGTGGGTGGTGGTGGTGGGTGGGTGTGGATAATCATGTAGGCGGGCGGGGATGAGCTGTTTGCGTAGTTCCTGATGAATTGATGGCAAGATACTTGATGCAAACAGCTTTCTGGGTTGTTGGGGGTTTGGCGTTGGGGGTGTGGTGTTGGGGGTGGGGGAGGAGGTGGGGGAGGGGGGAGGAGGAGGAGGAGGGGATATGTGCTAGCCCAGGCAGCGTAGGGCCACCCAATCCGAAACTTTATTCCATAATCCGTTAGATAAGCTGGTCTACTGCAATCAAGGCTGTCCGATGAGAACGATTGGTATATATTATTATATGTATATACTATGTAGTCTGGCTTGCACTTAGTCTGGTTGGCACAAACCAGACTAATAACTACCTATGGCATTTGTTTCGCTATGCTTGGGAACTGTTTTGTTTCCTACGACAAAACACCTTCCTTGCCCAAGTTCTTCTAAATTCCCCTATTCCTCCCCACTCGGCTTGTGGTCTGCATGTATTCGTTCAAGGATTTTGCTGGTGCCGCACCTTGAGGTGCTGTGGTTGCTTCCGTGATGGTTGTTTTGTTGCCTTCCCTTTTTTCGCATCTTGGTGGTATTCGGGATGAGTCCTGAGAGTATTGTAGTATATAATGCTGTCCATACCGGATTACTCTACACTGCCTTGCTGTCATACCATAATCGGGCAAACCCCGCAGGTCACCTTCAATAAACGCAGAAACCTGGAGATTTGAAGAACCATCGTATGAATCAATGAAAAGGAAAAGAAAAAGTGCTGACACTAATTTCTGTGTAAAAACTCTTCCTAATTTGAGATTTTTCCAACCGATACCATACCAACCTAAGCCCTTTCTTATATCAGAACCAATGGTCGTAGACCAAGAACTCATGGAGAGCCTTGCCCGCAGGCACCATGGGTGAAACTGGCATTTTCTTCTATAGATTCAGAGAAATAATATTAGATTGATAATTGACTGAGAAGTGGGAATCATGGGATCAACTTACGTCAACCATTACCTCAAGGAGCATTGGCCCCTTGCGTTCAAGTAATTGCTTGATCTTACCAGCAAGCTCCTCTGGCTTGGTTGCCCTGATAGCGGGAACACCCATTGCTCCGGAAAGCTTTACGAAGTCGGAGTTCTTTTGGTGAGTGTGAGAATATCGTTTCTCATGAAAGAGAGTTTGCCACTGTGTCACCACCATTCCCTTAACCTTCACACCAATGTCAAATTGGGCAATGGTGGACATCTCCGTGAGTATCATATTGAAACGAAGCACCTCCATCAATGTCAACGACCAAGTGATCTGGCTTAGCAACCTTAGCACCAATGGCAGAAGGTAGGCCATAGCCCATAGTTCAATGAAATCACTGGTCGTGGGTGCCTCCACCTGTAGTGTTGTGCTGTCCACATCTGACGTTGACCTGTAGTGATGATTGTCTTATTTTTCATATGCGTGTTCTGCTTCGAAAGATCCTCTATGACAACTTGTGGATTGATCAATCCATTACAAGTGCCCCTGCTGAAGGCATTCAATGGGAAGCGTTTCTTCCACCATTAATTTGGCCGAACCACTCTGGCCTTGCTGTGACATCCTTAATGTGTGGGAGGAGAGCGGCTAGGTTGTCTGCTACATCAACCTCCACACACTGCCTCGGTAGCCTGGACAACTGTATTGATATTCTTGGCCATAATCTCGTAGTGCACATACCACCGCGACCTTCTGTAGCTGCTGCTTTTGCGGCTGGCTCGACGCTCCCAGTCACACAGTCATCAAATCTAGTACCGAGAGTCGGCTTCTTGCATTGCCATGTTTGCATAGGCGCTAGCTCATCCAAAACACCCAATCGTGTAATGTAGTAGTCACAGCCTTATCAACCAACACCTTAAGCAACACTGGTTCCTCCGCTCTGTAGATGACACTTTGTCCAGTGTAGATAACAGGCTTCTTAGCGATGTTGATAAGATGTGAAACTCTCTTAATGGTAGCTTCAAGTTCTCTCCGGCTAGCTCCTTTGGCGGAAATAGGTTTCGCGGGTAGGGAAGGAAGGATGGGAATGACCTTTAGTAGTGACATCTTAAGTAAATTGACCAAAACAGGTCCAGGGTGACTGGAAGTAGCAATATCAAAGGCCTCATTAATTCGTTGTGGAAGTTCAGCAATGTTCTTAACCCTCACATTCCACTCTGTACAACCTCGAGTGACATCTGCCTCCTCGGTACCGATAGCAGTGGAGGGGACTTGACCGAAGAGGACAACCAAAGGAGTGCCATCACTCAGGGCATCTCATATAGGGGTTATAACATTTGTTGCACCCGGTCCAGAGGGAACAATGACGACTTCTGGCTTACCCGAGGCTCGGGCATATCCCGCAGCATAGCCCTGCCCTGGGCCATATGTCCGGCACCTCTCTCGTGCCGGGGGAGGATGAACTCGAAGTAACGAGGAGTTATAGATTGCATCGAAGACGGGCAAAATGGAACCTCCTGCATAACCGACTACATCACGAAGTTATCGGGGCAAAGCTGATGTAATCATGCGACGAAACTGTACTCATAGATGTGCTTGACATTTTGTCTGAGCATCATTTTGTGGAAGATCCGCCTCTGGAGAGTCCAACAAATCTAAAACCGTAAGCAAGTAATAATGCATGTCTTGTTAGCCCTATTCACCAACCATAGATGTCATACCCGTGCCAACCAGACTAGTCATATCGCAGTCGCAATATTGCATAGATGTTATCCTACCCAAGCCCATTGGAATAATTAATACGTGATACTAATGGAACTGCACTACTTAGAGAACGGTTATCAGACAGGTTCCACAAGCTTTTTGCATAATTAATAGAGTATATACCCCAGATAATGCAGCAAGCATCCGGAGCTGCTCCCTTCATACCCTGACTTACTACAGCTTACAGTACTATACCGCCTGAAGCACTTCTATAATTATTTTCCTAGTGTCAAACATACTCGCTGCGGTGTTGCGGCGAAGCTCGAGGCCCTTCTACTTCTCTTCGTTGTGTAGAAGCCCCGAATTCTTAATCTTAACCACTGACCTTTAACGTCGAATTTTCTAAATTCCCAGTTTCGAATATAATCCTTAACCATCAGCTACGCATTAGCAGTTCAAATGTCGACCCGGGGTCTCCTGGGCACATCCTGTGGGAAAGGGCTTCGTTGCCGATACATTAGGTATATACTAACAAATACCCAAGACTCATCGCTTTGTCCTGGTGAATTTGCATTTATGCCTCACTTTTTACAGTCTCTTTGGGAGAAATGGTGCACACCCCAAAGCTGATTAATTGCATTATCTTTATGCATTGTTCAATCTTTTGTCCTGTTGCCATTTTTATGTGCAGTTCCCTGGTAATCATCATGCCTCCTTTTTGTTGTGTTTAATATTGCGCAGAGGGACAAGCGGAGTGTTTGAAAGAGGTGGCAGCGAGGAATCAGAAGGCGGCGGTGGTCGCAAAGGTGACCGGGTCGGTTAAGAATATGGGGAGATTCAGGCCAATAATGGTTACAGCAAACCCTAGTATAGGCACAGTACAGTAGCGCCAAGTGTTTCTGGGACAGTGAGGAAGGGCGATGAGGGGAAGCAGGGACAGTGAGTAGGAGCCTGGAAAGACCCAATGGCTGGTACCATCAGCAGGACGTTAGACGTTGGGCACACTCAGGGCTACAAGGCCAACACGGCCAACACAACCAAAGTACAGCTTAAGTAGAACAGCAATAAGTCATTTAGAACTCAACGATGTCAGCAGCAGCACCAATGGAAAGTGAGGAGAAGCAAGTGGTATTTAAACCTACACTCCTAAAAGAAAGAGAAGAGAAGGAAGTCGTGGTAGTTCTAGCGCCTAGTGCGCCTCATCAAGCCGAAAAGAGAGACTGCTACCAGTAATTAACCGTTACCCTCAGTTTCCCGCAGTTTCCCGCCTTTTGAAATATCTACATACACGCACTTATTTAATGCATTTGTTTGGGGCACACATTTGATGCATTCATGTGAAACTCAGATTTTCCCTACCCACGTTTACTAATTCGAGAGGACACATGATACCCCTATCGGAGACGGCTAGATTGCTTCTAATAGTGATGCTAGGGGTATGAAACTCCAGATAACAGATTAAATAAAACTTCTGTTTGCACGACACACAGACACATGTCAGCCGTTGTATCCATCCGCCTCTTGGGTTGGACGGGTAGCCTATACTTACCACATAATGCAACAGCAAAATAAACCATCACTCCCAAATCAAAATACCAAATACTCCCCCAAAACAAAACATTAGGATATAAACAAGAAACAGATACCACATGTGACAGGACTAACCTCCACCTCACCAAATTATGCCCTTCTGCCCCTGGTTTTCTTCGTCTTCTCTTCCTCCTCTTCTTCCTCCTTCCCTTTTACTAATGGCGCATCTAGTTTCCACTCTTCCTTGTCATACCAATCTTCATTATTCGGTAGACCTACTGCCATCTCCTCCTCAGTAATCTCCGAGATATCCCTCTCAGTCTTTGACGCATGGTACTGCCTCACTCCTTCCATCGCTCTGCACCACCTCCATACATCCTGCTTTTTGTGTTTAGCTTGTAGTAGCCCAGAGTACACTTTATTCAGCCCACGCATGAACTCTTCCTGTCGTTGGACCGCAGCTAATAACAGTCGCCGTGTCTCTTCAGCTTCGTTTGCTGGGATGCCGAAGTCTCGGTCGACGGCATAGGCAGGTGGGAAGAAGAATGGGTCAATGTCAAGCCGAGGGGAGGCGGGTTCTGGTGGAGGCGGGGAGGCGGCTTCTTGCTGCTGTTGTTGCTGGAGGGAACGCGTGGTCATGCGAGTTTGTGCTGGGAGATTAGTATTATCTTCATGTTCCTCTTCTGTGTCTAGCCTCATTGCGTCTTTCGATTTCCCATCCTCTGATACTTTTGGGGCGCCTTGCGGTGATTCTGCTGTATTATTATCGATACCGTTGACTTCTTTCTCTTTTGAGGTCCCGTTCGTCATAGATTTCTGTTGGTTGGCGGCTTCTTGTGCTTGTCGTATGAATTCCGGCATCTCTGGCTGCTCAAGTTTTCCAAGGCTCGCAAATTCGTCGTCCCCAAGGAAGGTGGTGAGGAGATTTTTTATTGCTATGGTATGTTCATGCTCGGGCTGCATTATTTCAAGGGCTTGCTGGCAGAGTTGGTCAATGATGCGAGAGGTGTAGGGACGTGAGAGCGTTGGGTGTGAGGGTAAGTCGGCGGGATGATTTATTGGCGCAAGGATTTCTGGAGAGTTTATCAGGTTATCCAGCATGTCATTAAATGGGAAGAACAGCTGAATGAGTCTGGGGGTCGTTACTTTCAATGTCAACTTGGTCGAATGGATCGTCCTCTTCGATAGTCTCCTCGCTGTCTTCGTTGCTCTCTACCTCCTCATCCTCCTCTCGTCTTCTTCTCTTGTAACGGTGAATAATATATCGCTGGGCGCCTCCATACTCTACTTTCTATAGAATCCGTTAGTTTTGTAAGTGGGGAACGTTCCTCCGATAAAAATTACCTCTTTGTACACCTTTGGTCCCGTTGGTGCATCCAACTGCCCTTCACGAACGTAGCGAGCTCGACGTTTGAGTTTCCGGCCACGATTACTAGGATATGCTATCGAGTCATCGGATTCCGATTCTAATGTATTTGGTGATGGTTAGTTGGTTGATTTCAGTTCCAGATTGGCTGGAGGAAGCTCGTACCATCTCCCTTCCTCTTGAGGGCAGCTTTAAAGTTCCTAAACCCCAGAGGCAAAAGGTCAGCAAAGGAGCTCATGTATTGGGCTTCACCCAGGTCGCAGGTGCGGTGAGGCAAGGTGAGACTAGTTGTAATGAGGGGAAACGTTACGTGACAAGTTCCAGGAGGGCCGCTCGTTCAGCCATTCTGAGCTCGGGTTGAGGAGCTCTTGACACTGAGGATGGGAAAAGGAACGGCGCAAGTAGTGTGATTCGGAGAGTCCAAAGGGAACATGTGCGAGATGCTTGACCTCTGGCGGGAATGTGTAGGGGAAAACAACCAACGTTTGGGTTGGTGCCAAGGGCAAGCATGATCCACAGGGTGGTTGCTTAAGCTTTCGACATTATTAGACGAAGATTTATGTAAGTGGAAGATTTAACCGTATATATGACATACATGCATTAGAGACCTCCATCCAGAGCATCCACATCCAAAATAATCCCACTTGCGAAAGTTATCCGGCGCTCATCTCACTATACCCCGTACCGGCGCCAATTATTGCTTATGGATGCATATCCCCACCATTATGTGGAGCACAATACCCCTCTTCTGGTGCTCTCTGGCCTGCGGAACTCTACCTTAGAGTTCTCTCAAGCTGCCAGTCCCGGTTCTACTTGCATCAGCTGCCCTGTACCTCCAGTGGACACCCCTCTCGCCAACGCCCTGTTGAGATGCTTCCTGGCGACAAATGCATCCGGAATATGGTCTGGCAAGGCTGGGCGCAATCTCGCCAACTCGAGAGGGCCAAATCCTGTCTTCCGAGTAAAGGCTATAGGGAGGGTGAGCTTCTCTCATTCTATAAAAGGGGGCTCAATGCTTACAGGTTGTTCAGGACTTCGTTCTGCCACCACGCAAAGCAGACCTGCCAGAACCAGTACTTCCAACATCCCCGACATCAGAAAGCCCAGCAGTCCGTACACTTCACTCTCCACTATCGCCTCTGTCACCGCAATCGCCCATCTTTCCTGATGGTGTCATGACACATCTCTGGATGCGAAAGCATCAGGATCTGATACCGTCGGTCTTCATTCCATGTTTCGAGCTGTACACAGAGACACCGGACAGCCATATGCAGATGCAGAAAGACAATGAGCTTATCAAAGCGATCAATGACCTCAAAAAGCAGTTTGGGACATCAATCTCCACGAATGTTGTAGGGTCAGGCTCTCCTACTGAAACCAACGCCCGCCGCACAAAGTTTATGGTCATCATCCTAGCTGAGAAATCCGTCCTCCATTCTCCAGAAATTGATGAGAGGCTGGGCGTAATAAGGCGATCTACTAACTTAGAAAACAACTCTACGCTCTTCTTTCTTCCGTCACCTTCTAGTCCAATTGAAATACAGTCATTTGTGAGAAACGTACAGCTTAGACTGTTCGGGTCGGCTTTGGAGCATTATAGAGATCTCTCCAAGCACTCCCGTCGAAAAAGGAAGAACCCAATTCCACTTCCAACGGTCCCCCCAACTGCTGCCTCTACAACGCTCTCAGACGCAGGATGGGGAATTCGCTATGAAATCAAGCTTGGCGTATTTGCGGAGTTTAGGCAAGAAATGGATACGGCAGCACGAAGTTATGAGATAGCATATGAAAGTCTAATACAGGATATAATGTCGACAACAAATTCCTGGAGTGGGCGTTGGTTGGAGGCGAGACTTTTAGCAGATATTCTATCAATCAGGGTTTTGAGATGTCTTCTGTGGCTAGAATCTTGGACTGCTGCCGTGCGGAGATGGGAGTATCACATCATAAAAATGCGGGATCTCATCGATGCCAAGGGCAAGGGAACACAGACGTGAGTGTGCTCAATATATCAGGTCGCCTGTTCTAAGACTTGTTAACAGTGTAAATACAGCTATGGCTTTGCTGCATGGATGAGCACCTGGAATCGAGTATTTGCGGAGCTACTTCAATCTGCAAACCTGCATGTCTTTGCACCGGTCGCCCCAGGCTCTCCCAATACCTTGATTCCATCAGTAGCTTTGAACTCAAATATGCAAATATATATAGTACCTGAGAAGAATGTACAGTATCCTGAGAAGATCAGCCCAAGAGAGCATTTACATCACCCAGGATTTTACTATCTGTCAGCGGCAAATTATGCAGCAGATAGATATGCTCGGGTCTTAATGTACACAGAGTCTGAGCCGTTCGATGACTACTTATGTTCTCTTCCAAGTGACGAGCTAACAAAGGTAGATCATTATGGGATTCAAATTGATTTGTTTGAGCTGGCAAAGAAAGAGTTTCTTGCAAAGGGTCAAAAGAGGATGGGAGATATGATGTCCCATAACATTGCGAGATTAAAAATGGAAAGAGGTAGCGATTGTGACAGGGTTGAGGCTTCGAGGCAACTAAAGGTGTTAGCCCAAACCTACAGGCAGGAGAACTGGATTCCACTATTGGAAGAAGTACTGTGGAGGATTGTCGAGTACACGAAGAGTGGAGACGGGGGGCAACAGGTTGCCGCAGAATTGGAACTGCTGTCATCAAAGTTTTCGAAAAAGAAAGGATGGACATACGATTTGATGAATTGTCTCGGTGCCAGGCGGAGCGGCGGAGCAAGGCCAGTGATTGCTCTGAGAGAGGAGGATGTGGTACCATTCTGTAGGTGGACGGTCCCAGAAATTTGTAATAGACGTATCTCGCTGATAACAAATATTGGAATGAAGTATCCGCTTCATACACATTTAAAACTGCCAATGCATGTGTCGGCGATGCTATTGTCTCACAGCTGGTTATGAGTTCAAACGCCCACAAAGACTCGGCTCCTGTGGTGTGGTCTTCAATCAAAATTACTTTTGAAGGGAGTCTAAAAACTATAATGCTCACTCACGAAACCTCCGTGGTGCTTCCTGTACCGGACTCATCAAATATACGATATGTAGATCTGAAAGGCAGACTTCAGGATCAAGTCGTCAACCATGATGATCTCCAGCCATCGCCTACTTCGCCAAAATCATTTCTAACAGCCTCTACAGATTTATCGCTGTACCCTGGGGAAACCAAAATAATCGAACTCTCTACTATATTACGAGAAGCAGGAGAGGCGAAAGCCATGGCTGCGACATTTGAAATAAATATTGACGAGTACGAGCTCGAATATTTGGTAGTTCTACAACAAGATGATGAGGGATGGACAGACGAATTAGGAATCGGAGGTAACCTTGGGTCGGGAAGCAGAAAAAGGAGTCGAGGAGAAGTGACACCAAGCGGTGGGAATGCCGCTTGGTGGATACAGGATAGAACTGGAGGGTTTAGGAAGAAGCCAGTGAGGAGTGAGGAACCAACTGCTCTAAAGTAAGTATCACGTGATCACATTCCTTCTCACTGTCATTAACATGGAGAAGGATTCTACCTAAACCACCGAAGATGGAAGTGAAATTCGACAACCTGAACACACCAGCATTCATAGATGAGACTATTGACGTTAGATTTGAAATCTGTAACGACGAGGAAGAGGAGGCAGAGGCGTCACTCGATGTGAAGATCAGCGGTTACCCTGAAAACCAAGGTGAGTGTGCTCCTTTGCTCTTGCACTCGTGTTGAACTAGGCTAAACCTTCAGAACCTGTCATCACATGGTTATCTCCTGATGGCCAAATTTTACCTGCCATTCCATCTCTGTATCCGCTTGGACGAATACCCGCCACGGCTCGTGTGCCCTCACGATTTACATTCCCAGCTCACTCCCAGCCCATAGATACGGTGATTGAGATCACCGTGCATTATAACCTCCTTTCAGATCCCGAAACACCTATTGCAAAGTCCCTCTCCGTGAATATAGCCATAGTTTCACCGTTCTCCTTAGGGCATGAGTGGGCCCCACGAGTACATCCAGATAATTGGCCTAGTTATTTTGACGTAAATGTGGATTTGTTCACGCCGGATGAAGAAGGGAAAATAAAACCCACGGGGCTCACCCAGAGATGGTGTTTGACAGCCCTGCTGACGAATCTTGAAGCTGAACGGGAGACAGTTGAAGGTGTGGAGCGGCGGGCCGGAGCAGCAATTGTGGTTGATGACTGGGAGCTGCAGGTGACAAATATTGGGGACGGATTACAATGTAAACCGTTACAACCACTACCAAAAGGCATGGTAATAGGTATGCTTTTGCCTTAGTTTATCCTATGGAATCTAAGCTAATTGAGCTATATAGTATTGGATACCTTTAAAGCAGCCGAACTAAGTTTCCCCTTGGACATTCAACGCATGTCATTTGAAGATCGCCGGCCCTCATTCCTGGAGACAATTCTCTACATCAAATGGCGTCGGAAAACGACCCCGGGCCGGAACACTCTCAATACGACCAAAATAGCCATTCCCCGGCTTCCGATATATGGCAGTGAACCCCGTGTTCTGGCAGTAGCAAAGAAGGCACCTATACCACCGCTCCATATCCACCTTAAGTACACGGTTGAGAACCCGACTAATTACTTCCTCACTTTCAACCTCGTTATGGAAGCAAATGAGGCTTTTGCATTCTCGGGGCCGAAGCAGAGTGCATTGCAGCTGGCCCCTTTAAGTAAGGTCGATATCAGGTATCACATATGGCCATTCGTCAGAAATGCTTGGATTAGGCCAGTGTTAAGGGTGGAGGACAGGTACTTCAATAAGACGTTGGCTTGTATACCTGCAGGAGCTCGAGGAACTATGGCTATTGATAAGGAGAAGGGGGTAGGGGTTTGGGTAGGTGGATGGGATGAAGGGGGACATGAGAAAGGAGATACGAAGGAACAAGATCAGGAACAGCAATAGCCGAATAGACAACCGAATTCTCTCTGACATAAAAGTCCTGAGGATTCAACTCCAGTATTATCCGGAATATATGGAGTTTTGGGTAGTACCTAGGGGGAAAGCGCCCCACACAGTAGGCGATTTGCGGTTTACACCGCAGTCCAGGTTTGCACAGGATATAATATGTACTGTACGGGTTTATTCATTTTCATCACGCAGAGGATCCTGCTGCTGCCCCACTTCCTCCCACTCCTCCTAACATTTTTTGACGTAAGACTACCTCAAAGATGTTAGTACCACCGCATATGATTTCAGGAATCAGTTATGAACAAACCTTCTTCCACAATCCTCACATTCTGTGATTTTTGGGTAATGATCTTCTCTAAATCTATTATATTCTGCTGTATGCTATCCACTTTGTTCTTGTAAAATGCCTGTGCATCCGTTGTGCTCTTCTCGATGTAGTAACCTGTACCAATGTCGACTATAACAGTGTCTACAGAGGTGAGGGAACCAGGGACATAGAGAGATGAAGTGAGTGGAATGAGGATGGTTTTGCCTATATCAACCAGGAGGAGGTTAATTCAGCTATGTGAAACTCCCCTTAGACATAGTGGAGGGGTTTGTGGATATTCCTTACCCTCCACATCAGGACTCACGCCAGTTTGTATCGTCTTGATACATTCTTGAAACTTTGACTGTGCAGTACGCAGTTTAGCGAAGGAGTCTGTCAGATGTTGTAGTTCTTCATCCAGCTGCTGCTTTACACCTGTTCACCCTGGGATTAGTTGCTGTCATCAATGTCGTATTTCGGTAGAGGCAGGTTAAGTAGGCCCTACTGCTGAGGTTCTGCGCAGAAAGACTAGAGAGGTCAACTATATATTTGTTAACTTTACAGCATAGGAGGATACAAAGCATTGCACATGCCTAACTGCTGCTTTCCGGCGTCTTTGGATGAAGACATGGTTGGCGGTTGGTTGTTGAGCTCGAACGGCATATATGGAGGGGTTCACAGGTGGTGGGTCAAACGACGTCTTGGCGTGTCTCAAAATCAAGATAATTGTTGCGCTTCGGTCGCTAATACAACTGCAGTACCCATCCCGACTTTGGAAGCTGAGATACCTATAGCGCATAGCGGGGAGAGGTCCAACGATCACAACAGCCCACCCAATTGAAGCTCAGATGCCTTCCCCGATAGAAGCTCAGGCAGCTCTGGAGTTGCCCTCGGCCGAGGTTTGTTCAGCAGCGTCCTTGAATGAACTTTTACCAGGCTAATAATACCTCTGCAATGCTGTAGAAGCTCGTCAGTGAATCAGCAAAGCGAACGCGTCAGATATTTGCCTCCGACTATGGCAGCGCATTGGTTCTGGACGATACAGCTAGGTATACACTACCGTCCAGGCATCGCACCAAAATCGCAGCTAACCCCCAGATTTAATTTCAGCCAGAAATTACACCTAACAACAAAAGTACGACTTGAGTACGAAGATGTTCGCCAACTTCCTTCAGCATTAGCAGCAAAGCAAGCAGGCGCGGCCGCCACCACAGCATCGAAGCGAAGGAAAGCGAATAAACCTATAGCGACAGAGGACGATATCAGCCCTGCGATGATGAAGATGATCGAGGATGTACCCGTTACAAACCCTAGAGGTGCAGCAGGAGCAAATGAATCTATGGCTCTTACACTACGATCGAAACCAGGAGTGGGTGGGTTACCAGGTGTAGGTGCTGGTAATGCTGGTGTTGGTGCTGGCCCTAGTGTTCAAAAGGGAATGCCGAGCTCGAGTTTAGTTAGGAGGCAGAATGTGCAACCTATAAAGCCTCAATGGCATGCTCCGTGGAAGCTCATGAGAGTCATATCTGGGCATCTGGGGTGGGTGAGATCGGTTGCAGTGGAGCCGGGGAATCAGTGGTTCTGTACTGGTGCGGGGGATAGGACGATCAAAATCTGGGATTTAGCAAGTGGGAATCTGAGGTTAACGTTAACGGGGCATATTTCTACAGTGAGGGGGCTAGCAGTTAGCCCGAGGCATCCATATCTATTTAGTTGTGGGGAGGATAAGATGGTCAAGTGTTGGGACTTGGAGTCTAATAGGGTAATAAGGCATTATCATGGGCATTTGTCGGGAGTGTACTCATTGTCGTTGCATCCTATACTTGATGTTCTGGTTACTTCGGGGCGAGATGGTGTTGCGAGGGTATGTTTCCTAGCTGTATATGATGGGGAAGATACTGATACACTGCTTAGATTTGGGATATGAGGACGCGTACCAACGTCATGGTTCTATCAGGGCATCAAGGTACTGTTTCGGATGTGAAGTGTCAAGATGCCGATCCTCAAGTCATTACTGGGTCTATGGACTCCACTGTACGATTATGGGATCTTACCGCGGGAAAGTCTATGGCTGTCCTTACCCATCACAAGAAGAGTGTTCGTAGCTTAACAATCCATCCTAAAGAATTCACGTTTGCGTCGGGGTCTGCCCAGAGCATCAAGCAGTGGAAATGCCCGGAAGGAGCGTTTATGCAGAACTTCGAAGGTGTGAATGGAATTGTGAATACACTCTCTGTGAACGAAGATGATATTCTGTTTTCGGGGTCGGATAATGGAGAAATGTGTTTTTTCGACTGGAAGTCGGGATATAAGTTCCAGGTATGTGCTCACTGAAGCACTACTTGACTGGCCTATTCGCTAATTAACCACTGCAATAGACTATGGAGACAACGGCTCAACCTGGTTCACTGGACGCGGAACAGGGTGTGTTCTGCAGCACATTTGACAAGACTGGGCTACGGTTGATTACAGGAGAAGCGGATAAAACAATCAAGGTGTGGAAGCAGGACGATGGCGCAACGGAGGAGACACATCCATTAGATTGGAAACCCTCCTTACGACAGCGGAAATATTAATGTTTGACTGTCTGTATCGAAGGGGGTGCGAAATCTAGATGAATTGTTTACCAGTTTGCTATAATGTGGATTATTTTGGGGGTTTTTAATGCACTGCTTAGATATAATGCTTATTTCATTTACCCTGTGTTTGGATCTATCGCGTTTATATTGGCAGTGCCGCTTGTTGTAGTCCCGTGCCCAGACCCTCGCGTCTATCTCGGTAACAGAACCAAAGTGAAACTGCCCCACCAATTCAACGTCATACCTCGCCAGACAACAAAGAACCCTAGGTCTTTATCAGCCAACAAACAAGATGTCGATACCGAATGAAGCCCTCCAAAAGGTCTGTTACCCGATTATTACTGGTGAACGACCCGGCCACAGGTGTTAACGATATTACAGCTTCTGCAAGAAATCGAAGCTCGGGCAACTCTGTCACACCAGCAGCTTCAGGTTGTGCGAGGGCAAGTTGCGGGGAAGCAGAGGGACATCAGGTTGAACCAGCTTACGATAACGGAGCTTGAGTCATTGCCGAAGGATACGAATGTATATGAGGGTGTTGGAAAGATGTTTGTGTTCCATACGAAACCGAACAGAGCGGCCTGTTGTGGGGTTCTACCCCTCAAAACTAAGATAAGAGGCTGATTACTATCGCTCATCTTTATAGGTTCGTTTTAGTACCAATGGACAACGTGAAGAGCAGATTGGAGGGGGAAGTGAAGGCACTATCTAGTGATGTGGAGGATCTAAACAAGAAGCTACAATATCAGGAGATGACTTTTCAAAAGACGCAGGAGAATATCAGTGCTCTCCTACAGCGAGGGGCATGATCATCATAAGGTCCGAGGTGGAGTAAGAATACACTTTGCAGATCCCCGAGATGAACCCGAATCAGTTTGTGAAGTGTCGATCCCCCCTGTTGTTCCTGAGTTAATAATAATAGCCTTAAAATAAATACATGACAGCCAACTTTAATAGGTATGAGTTGTGCTTCCTAATTTGTTCAAAGTGAGAATATCCCTGGTATTAACTTGTTCAATAGCACATCACAGTGGCAGTGGCACTCACAAGGTTGAATGAGTGCACCAACAATCTTACCCTCTGGAAACTGGTTGGCTTTCAAAAAATACTGGAAGCGTCGCCGCATGTTTGGTGCGTTTGCGTATAAGGTTAGGCTGCACCAGCTACATCCGATATCTACATGCAACAAGAGATATGCCTTTTCTCAACCATATCCAGTACATACACTTGGCCTACGAGGGGTCACTGTTTCCGTCTGCATCCCCGATAGCCAACTGGGCCCTGCTCCTTTCCTTGCTAGGATATGGATTTATTTGCGTGCTCCATAACACACAGCGGATTTAGCGCTCGGGTTTTGCCTCCCAGCTTTGTCGTACTTTGATTTTCAAATATAGTTTAGCGCCCATAGCTTGCTGCGAAATCGTTCAACTGCACAATCTAGAATTTTGGCGTATGAACTGACAGTAGCAGTGGATATGGTCATAATTGCTTAGATTGAAGTTTCTTTCCGTACGGTTAGGTGAGGTGAAAGAAAAGGGGGTGATCATAAATATAAGTTTTATATAAAATTAAATATTTATATAGAACAAAACCAGTAGAACAAGTTGAACATAGAGTATAAGGATAATCAATATACTAGATGCAATGGAATCATCAGAAATGGCAGAAATGGCAGTTGAAAGGAATAGTTGTAGCAGTATTGAGAAAAGCAAGCTCAAAGCAAGCTCAGAGTGAGCACAATAGTTACATGGAATGAGCTCTTATATAAATGAGTTGCTCGGAATTACCTTATATGAGCTACTGGGAGAAAGCTTATCTGAGCTTATATAAATTGCTTATCTGAGCCACATTGGGAACAAAGCCTTACATGTATGAAACTACTCGAAATATAAAAAGCAGGACCAGCCAGAATCGTTTCAGAACAAACCTTATAAGGCAAATATAATCAAATAACAAAACCGATCTCAACAAGCAATATTACTAAAAAAAAAAAAAAAAAACTAAAATCATAGCCCGCGCCCTCATCCAAGGGCCCCCCCCATCCAGCCTTCAATTTTAAACCCGCCCAGTTTCAATCAAAACCCACCAACCCCTCTATAATCAAACCGACCCAGGGGGTTAGGTACCCTTCTCTAGGTAATCAAACCGATCCAGCGAACCTTTCAAATAAAAAACAAAATCTGTCTAGCTTGAATCAAACTCCATTCTGCCTCAATCTCAAAGCTTACCTACTGCATCAATAGGTACCTAGGTATGTTAGATTAGTATTATGGATTTTCAATCGGTTTTTGAACC
The DNA here is from genome assembly GCA_003788615.2 of Terfezia boudieri ATCC MYA-4762. Lineage (NCBI taxonomy): Eukaryota > Fungi > Ascomycota > Pezizomycetes > Pezizales > Pezizaceae > Terfezia > Terfezia boudieri. The sequence goes on along the minus strand of ML121536.1, from coordinate 51,701 downwards.
AGCGACTAGGTAACTACGGTAAAGCAACCTGCTGGTTTCATGCTTAAGGATGGCCGGGAAATAAAAAGATATCCAGATGACAAACGGGTATCCAGACATCTTTTATGGATTATTAGGTAGAGAGCTTTTTGCATACCCTTGTAACAACCACACTCGCGTGAGTTGAGGGTAACTAGAGCAAATGGTATCACTGGCGTGGGTACCTGTTTCCTTTGGCCTGACTAGGTACAGTACTCTGTTACACTTAAGTCCTTGTGTCAACAGAACCTAATTCATGTATAATTAGTCGTCGCTATTGTTCTTGCTTCGTTTTTCTTTCTCTCCATCCAACGACTTGTATACAACACCGAGTTCCTTCGCCCTCGCCTTCGTTGCTCTTTGTGCCTCTTATGCTACTGGACGCGTAGGGAGTATGTACGGTACCCCTTGGTGGCCCTACCTACTCCCGGCCTCGCCTCGTTACAGTAACTACAGCAACCCGACTACATGTAACCAGACTAGACTACATGCACCTGCCATGGCTTGTAAGACCGACAGGGATAACGATGTCATATCTTGACATCGATGTCGTCCAAATAATTCTGGATATCTTTAGAGACTCTTGACACAAACAAACAACAAAAAAAAAAATACTAGAGTTTGCTGGGCTTAAATTCAATCCAAAAATTGCCCTCAAAAATGCAATTATGCAGGTGTTTACGGAGGGCACTTTTGCTGTGATTTAAGGGTATTGTGAAGACTTTTGTCTAGGGTCTGTACATACAGTGCGTGAAGCCAATGCAAAATGACAAAAGCAATCACACTAAAGGGTTGCGTTTATTTAGGCTCGCATGCTTTGTCTCCTCGTTCTTGTTATTCGCACGAAAACTTAAGAGCTAAAGTCAGGTGGTATTCGTATCCTATTCCCCACTATACAATGCAAATATGAGCAAATTGAAATATGTGTTGAGTTTCAAGCAAACCAGATGACAATATTTGAACGCCTTTACCAACCAGATGACACCAGATAAAAGTATTAATGAAAAAATATAGAGTAAAGCAGAAAAACAAAGTAAAGAAGAAGAATATACATATATTACAAATTCCCTTAGATGTGTACCCGCACTTGCAAGACGGAAAATAAAAGAAAGCAGTAAATAAGAATGTAGTAACCAATATGATGAGAGAAGTGTGATGTGAGGTATGATTGCCTTTCCAAGGATCAGTGATAGGCACATCTGATTACCGACCAATGAGAGGTGGGTTACATGGGCAACAAAAAAAAACTGGACCAGCAAAAGCTCCTTCTGCCATTTCTCCTCCCTGGGGAAGTGGAATAAATCCGTATAAGAATAAATAAGGAGACCCAGTATTAGTAGTATGTAAAACCGCCCGTAATGCATGCTGTTCCCATGGCCGAAAAATAAATCAAAAGCCGTGATTCGTACATAGGAAAATGTCGCCATGTTTTTTTCGCATGATCGCTGTCGTAATGATTTTTCAACGAAATTGTACATCCGGCGTGATGACGCTAGGAAATCGTGGAGATCGTCTCCTATTTAGCAGGAGTAGGAGGAAGAGGCCTGTTTGGTGGAGGACCTGGGCATGGCGGGATAGAAGGCGGAGCCGGTCCATTAAAGTTGTAGCCCAATGAGGTGAGAGTGGTGGTATCTTGAATGGGGTATCTGACAGTTGGGGCAGGCATTTTGAGTGCGATGTGGAAGGTCGATGGACTGGAGGCAAGAGTCAATACGCAGTTCCAGAAGGTTGGAATCTCGGGATTGGCTTACAATTGGAATTGGCTTTTTGGATAGGGGAACCGAACTATATATACTCGTCCGACGCTCTCGAGTGATAATCGGATAAACTTTCTCTCAGAGGGCTTATCGGCCTCCTAAACTGTATGTCCAGCTATTCGACAGACGAAACAATTCGAATGAGAGGGTTTCTGGCGTCGGTTATTGGAACAAGTAGTGGTACCGACGCAGAGTGCTGGGCGTGTTCTATACCGGACTATTCGTGTCGTCGAGTAATGGTCTGGCAGGAAGAGGTTATGCGGGGGGGGAAGCTGCGGATTATATGTCGGACGCATCCTCCACTCCCCACTCCCCTGGCCCCCTACATCGAGTGACTGATAGGCATGATACATCCACCATCCACCATCCCTCCAGAGACGACTCTTTAGCACTGACGACATATTCTAGGAGAGCAAAATTACATGTCCACGGATTACCCCTGCCAATGTAACCCATCCCTGAGCAGTTTTCCTTTGGGCGTAGGGTGGTCGGATGTGATTGCCACGAACTACTAAGCCTATGGCAGCGCTGCTTGGGGGAGGAAACGGGCGGAAAGCCACACACCGATGGGGGAAAAGGCCAGAGAATAAGGGTCAGCTGGGCGATGGGTGTTTCCATTTTGTTGAGTGTGGCTCACGATGTGGGAGGGGGGAGAGTTTACAAACAAGGGGCTGAATTTCACGTCCGGAAAAACCAATATATTGATGCAGCTACCAGGGGCTTATGCATTCAAGCGGTCTGGCCTGGCCCGGTTCTGTCCTGCGTGCAAATTGCAAGGGAGCAGCGAAGGGACGAGACCAGACAAACTGGCCTCGCGACGAGGCAAGCCTACCTAGAATGCTGTCCAAATTGCAAAAATTGCAAAAATTGCCAGACATGCATGAGATGGACACCGAAAAGGTACCTATCCGTACACGTTACCTGCCACAATATAACGAGCTGCAATTTGGGAAACTTTCGAGATCGGCTACAGCTATACGCACGCAGGCGGCTGCTGATTGACAACCTGCATTGCAAACATCAATATGGATGCTAGTCGAGCAGATCCACCCGCGTTGGAGCTCGAGCCAATGCACAGAAAAGGAGGAAGGAGCGTATGCAGACTAATTTTAACGATTCGCGAGACTGGAATGGGATGGAAAAAGACACAGAAATGGCCGTAGCAGCTGTTACACAACGTAACAGCTCCATCTCCGTTACTCCGCGGCAGGCGATAAATTACCTACGACATGCCGCCGTTTCAAAAAGCCGGCACAACTCTAAATTCTGTCAGCATAGAACCATAGGTAGTAATTCGATTGCGATTGATGTCATACATGTGCATACAGTACTCTAATATATATTAGACCCCGTGTGAAGTACTCTATATGCGCAGAGTCTCCGCCCATTCTACCGTTTTCGTTGATTAAGCATCAGGAGAGCAGTTCGAATAGCTGCACTCTCAAAGGCAGAACTAAGCTCGGAGAAAATCTTGACAGCGGGTCATGGGTCACTCATACTGAATTGTCTGAGCCTCAGGCGAGGGCCCCTTGTCCCAATTACAAAACCCACAGGTGCGTAGGCAGATGAAGAATTTAAAATCTGCATGCAACGCCGTATTGAGAAAGTGACCAGATCCAAAACCAAATGTGTTGGAGTTCCTTGGGCACAAATATAGCAGCGTTGATATCCGCTGTGAGAGCTATGTTCAAGTTGCTGGGAAAGAACAACAGAGATTAGAACATTCAGCTATCAATATTTAGACACATAGACGTTTCCTGGTCCATTGGTCATAGCTTCGGGGTTATACTCCTGTACCAGCAAGTATATTGAATCTCGATCATCTACCGCAAAATCTGAAGTTGTAACCGTCGCCAAACAACAATCTAAGTCAAAGTTCAAACACGCAAATGCAACCATACAGGGGTTTAGGAAGCTCTGAGAGGCCCGAAACATAGCAATTTATAGACTAGTCTGTTGTGCATACGGAATAGTATGTCTTCATGATTCCTAGGTTCCAGCACTCTATGCAGGGGTCACTCTCGGGAATTCTCCCCAATAGAAGCCTAACCCAGGAACAAAGTTGCAATGAAACGTTAGATCTAAATATACTGTAAAGTCAACCCAGCCCGAGCTCGTATAGTTTCGATCCACATCCCACGCGAGACGAAAATCGCGATCGCAGTCAACTCAGGGAGTAGGTAGGTACCGAGGTTTAGCATAACCACATAAAAATCTTTCATCTGGCAGACAGAAATATTATGATGCCACTTTCAACATTCATACCTAGTTAGTAACTGTTTCTGTAACCAACTCTCTGTTGCTACTATTTTTTTTCAGCTGCGGCTGGATTTCCCCCCACCCCCCGGGTTGGTCTGCTACCAACAGAACTATTGTTGTTTGGGGAGCTGTTCAGTTGTCTCCATCTGGTATGCGGCACATAGGTTAGTGACCACAGCCGCCTAAAAATCGTGGAATTTGTATCACTTGTGACATTTATGTGACCCGAATCACACAGCCTTCTTTTTTTGAGGCATTTTGAATATGTATCACTATGGTGACACTCTATAGCGGTCTGGGATACAATAGTTTACTTGACATTGATCTGTACGTCAAGAATTGGAATTGCCACGAGATACGCCTTATTCTCACATAAATATGAGGCTTTTAGACGAGGCTTCTGAGTCTTAACTCTTTCTGCGTCCAAGGCTTTTGCCACACGTCTAACCAGACTACCTACCACCACCTGCATCCCACATTTTCCCGAGGTACTGATTATGCATAGTCTGGTTGGCAGGTACCTACTGATACAGCCCAGTTTGACCGGTTCAAGTTAGTGTCCGCATCGCATCAAGTGATTTGCCACCTACGTTAAATTGGCCGCAAGGGTCCCCTTACGTTGCTTATCGTAATTAGGTTTATCTCCTTCTAGAAGCTCTGAAAGAACAAGTTTTTCCTTTAGCTTCCGCGTCCCAGTTGTGCAGTTCGGATGGATCTGGCTTCCTTTCTGGTGCGCCTTTGCGTCTCTAGTAGCCTGGTTTGCACAGCACCCTCTGTGCCAACCAGACCACACGTCACGTAGCCCGGTTGGAGCAAAAATTTTGAAACGTCAGAAGTTCACGGATGTAAATTGGTTTTTCGATCTCTTTCTAGTCCAGGCCCGAGTGCTATTCCAAGACAGAACAAACATAGTACATACTTAGAGCTTTGTTAGAGTTTGGATTAGATATGGTATTACTGCTAATATATTTGCTATTCAATCAAAGTACCAAAGGGTGATGATTCAAGTCGAACTCAAGAAGATTCCTTCAAACCCCTTGCCATACGGCGACTTTACACAACAATTTTGTATTGATTTCTTTTTGGATCGAGTACCTAGGTTAGACGCCATGGGGATAGATAACTTCCGGTTTATTATTAAGTCTATGGTAGTTGTAAATCTAGTCTTGGATTATCCATCTGGTTTCTTCCACGCGTGACCATATTATATCATAATCTTAAACATGATGAATTAGGTAAATTCCTTGAGAGACTTGACCAGGCTCTGACGGAAAAGCAGTCCAGTTTCCAAACCCTTGGCACAGGCTGAAGCTACAATCTGTGTACTTGCGGGGGTCAACTCCGTGTAGCTTTTACGAACAGGTTTCCACTTTCTAAGGGCTGCCTCACGCACTGGCATTGAAGTAGCCTGATATGTTGTCTCCGAAATCTTGCTGTGGTTCTTGCACTATGACCGGTTTGTAACTGTACCTGAATACCCGTAGGGGAGGATCTGTACGCAAACGGAAGGTTACTGGTATGCCGGTTTCTCGTAGCCAAGATGTATTCATTATTCCTTGAGTAGTCTCATGCCAAGACCGAGAGGGCATTTGGGATACATACATACATACATAAGTAATTGCAAGCTGATGCAGTAGGTACTGCTTCGGTTAGGCCCAGTGGGTCTTGGCATGAGACTAGATTAGGCCGATGCCTCGCCATCTGAACCCAAGTGCTTTGTGTAACTTCAGGAGTAATGAGTACAGCTCTTGTTCCTAACCGGTGTGGTATGGACAATGATTGACCTCATATTTGAGTCTAGCCTCGCGCCAGATTCAAAATCGTGATTCCCTGAGCCTCATTGCATCTTGGTAACGTTTGTAGGATGATTTTACCCCAATGAGTGCAAGTGTTTCAGCAGCCTCACATTGGAAGTGGCACGGGTTTGTTCGCGCTTGGCATCATTGAGCTTGGCACAGCAACATCCGGATCCTTCTGTGGCCATCTCATCACCAGCACAAGTACCACTGACAAGTTGGTAAGGGGGATCGTCTCCAACTCAAACGAATTGTCGGCTTTGGAGTAACAATGCCAATTCGAAGTCGGTTTACTTTCCCCAAGTAACCACTCTCATTGTCCTTCACATTGCTAATCTATGGTCCGTTCCTTATCCAGGGTATCTTCGTGTATCAAAATACACTGTTCTGGAGACACGGATCTATCTAGACGATCCAACTCTCCTGAAATCATGGTTTTTAAATCCTCGAGATCCAATTTTGCCTAAAGTTATTGAAGCGGTAAGAAGCATGGTGCTGCCAAAGCTTCGGGAGGAGACCACGCGTGACATGAGCGGTGGTGTAAAGAGCAAGAAAAACCGCGCTGTAAAAGAGGTTGTGACAGGAGGCAAGTTTAAAGCTCCCGTGGTTTAAATTCTGTCGACCACCATATGTCTTTGCTCATTGCGCCCTGTGTACAGATGGCTTCGAAGTTGTAGTGTTCCTAACCGAGGGCGGAACTCGGCATTTTGTACTCTCTAAAACAAGGCTCTTTCATGCCCCTAAACCACGGATCAAATCAAACACATCAAAATATCTCAGCGGGAAAGAAACTGAAGGCATTTATGTACGTGAAGAAAATGGGGCAAGCCAACATATACCCATGAATAGCGAAGTGAGGGCCGGAGACAATGCACCTGAAGAATGCGATGTCATCTTGGTAGAATCATCCGATGAGGAAGGTGATGATGTGAGAGACGAAAAGAAACCTCTTTCCCACACAGCTTATGACGGGTTTACCATCTATTCTAGGGTGTTGTGCTTGGTGGTCAAAAAGCTGGACACTTCAAATGGAGGAGCGGATTCTATAGTGGCATCCACTACAAATATAGGAATCCTTCTTCCTGAGATAGATACCTATGCAGAGCGGCCAAGGGCAGATAGCGGTCGTGGGATGATGGAGGATTGGATTACTACGACACAAATTGCTAGGCAGGATCAAGATGCTGGAGAAATCTAGCATACACTGACTGGACTGAGAGGGAAGGCCGTATATAGCTCATAGTGGATTCAGGGCACGAGAACAGTGAATGCGCATTATTTGAAGAATTGTTAAGGTTTATCAAATTGCGATTGATATTCAATGGTGGGCAATATATAGAACTCAGTTTCGTGACCTCGTTATGTAGCCATAAAGCGAAGTAAATTTTATCGTCATTCGGCATACTTTGGTTACCTTATACCTGGCACAGTACCTGTAATTAGAGGATGCAGGGCCGGTAGTACCTACTGCATGCATGTTTGGCGATGCTTTGGTTTTTATGGCCTGGGTTGCTACCTATCTACTGTTGACACAAGAACTCAATTCATTCCGTATCACTATCACCATACACATATGCCGTGGGAGGGGTAGATCATAAGCCATGGTCGACCAATCGACCAATTTGAGCTCGACGAGCGCTGACTAAAAGCTCAAGCACAGTTTCGCCGGTCTCCGGGAATTCTCGCCCTTCCTTGTTGTCAATTGTAAACTTTACTTTCTGTGTAGTTTTCTCGTAGATACTGCTTAAACGAACTTACTGATTGCAGTATCGAGTGGCTAGGAACATCCACTAGGAATCTAAGAGGGTGTAACATTTACTGGTAGTATGAAAAATTCTTGCAGCATCAAGGTATTAATTAATATATAGGAAAGGACGACTACTAAAAGCTGGTGTAAGAAACAGACCTGCCTTTCCCTTTCAAATCATGCAAGTAGTAATAATGCAGTTTGGCCCTTTTGTACTTCATTTAACAAATAACGATACAGCTAAAACCATCGATAACCAAGTAACCCACGTCCCAGGCGGTGGCGACCTGCATCCTGCAGGTACATGGAGACTAAGCGGGGGAAAGGAAAAAAAAAAAAAAAAAAAAAAATAGTTGTATAAGCTTCAATTTAAGCTCGTAGGTATACCTACTCTTTCCTGCTCTGATTGATTATGTTGTTGCTGTTCTTCTTTATTTATTTTTTTAGTCTATACGTCTTGCCAAAGGCTATGAGACGGCCCCACCTTTAAAGGCTCGGTACTCTCACGGAACAACGAGTTGCATATCCCTCCGAGCCAAAGAGATCAATATTTAATATAACCGAAATAAGCCCTTCATCCGCCATCCCTTCCCATGATACATATGATATCTTCCCAATCAGTGCCAAGAGTTCACGTAGTACACTTAATGCAACATCTAGGTTGGAGAAGAACGTCTCCATCAAATCTATCGTGATTCCTCCCTCCCTCTTTTGCTCTCTTTAACCACCTCTTCCGCTCGTCCATCTCCTCCCCAACCTCACCACCCTACCCCTGCCAGCCCCCGCCACTTTCCTCTCCTCTTCCCTTTTTTTTTCCACTCCTGCCTCAACCCCCCTCTGTGATTTGTGGGTCTCTCGGCTCGACCTCCAAGTTCCCCCTCATGTTATTTGCCAATCCACAAAACCAATAAGAGCAGACCGAAAAATTGGAAGAAAAGTAACAGACGAAATAATTGCAGGATAGGCTAATAAAAGAGAAGCCCTTCTAATCCTCCTCTCAGTCTTATTCCACATTCTCCGCATTCTCCGCATTCATATTTCGTTACCGGTGCCCCTCTCCACATATTCCCAGTCTTGATTGCCGGCCTCTACTCCCTTATCATGATGACCAGACAGCTCCTTAGGTTCCTTTTTCTCTAGCGTTTGGGTTGACTCAAGCTTGACAACACAATCATCAAATATTTGGATGACCCTGTTGTATATATCCTTTCTGCTTTCATCTCCGGCGGGTGTTGTCAATTTCGAATCTTTGAATAAAATTTCCTTGAATGCCAACGAAAGTCCCTTGAGGGGCTCAAATCTCACATGGAATCCATTTAACACATCTTCGAAAAACTCTGTCGTCGTAACGTCTAGAAACTTTGCCTTTACAAAATCCCTATGCTCTAAGCCCTTTACCCAAGCGTTCAGCTTTTCGTAAGGGTTATCTGTGCATAGCCAAATGAGGACATAGAGGAACGACTCAAGATCATGTCGCCAGGTATGATGTACCTGCGGTTTGAGCAAGAGCTCAAGTGCAATGAATGGGGCAGTTCCAGTCATACAAAATGACTGCTCAGAGTTGGGATATTGCTGCTGTGCGTAATCAAGATCAATCAGAAAGCCTTTGGGACCGGAGGCTCTAGCTATCGGAGTTCTTGTTCTCATGATGTTCTGTACAGAAATATCGCAATGGAGTATTCCGGCGTCCTCGTAGAGTGATATATGACCTATTGAAAATGAAAACATTAGATTAGCCGGGGGAAGATCTTCAATAAGAAGGTACTAACTCTACATACATTTGATTGCATCACGTAATGCTTCAACAAGCTCCACAGGCTGAAGACTCCTATGAAGCTTCTCACCAACATTTTGTACCACCAAAAAGCTGCGAGTACGAGCTTCCACCACATCTGCCCCACACTTCTTCGACTTTTTGGACAGTGGAAATTCATTAACTCCAGTGTGTTCTGAGCTTAGACGCTTTTTGGGTTTTTTTTTTGTCATCTTGGTCCTTTCAGAAAGGGGCTGGTTTGTTATCTTCGACTCAGAGTGTATAGTCTCCAGTGCTGTACTATTCTTTCGAAGTCTAGTACCAGTATTGTCAACAACGTCTGGAGATATACCTTGTAGAATAGGTTTAGCTCCAGTATAGTCAAACATGTTCCGAATATTATTCGGGTTATGCCCTATCACCTCTCGAGAGACAACATCTGCATCACATGCAACAAGAACATCGAGGCATCCATATACATTCTTTTCTTTTGCCAGCTTCCAAAGCTCACTCTCGGCAGTTAGCTTTGTGTCCCGCCAGGCCTCTTTTATAACGCACAAACAGAGCTTGCATCCGTTGGTGCAGGTACTGCCCTCCTCTAGGCACTTGCCTTCTCTAGCTAGCCAGCAGAGCGTGCCCCTCGAAACAATTGCAGGGGTCCGGTGAAGAGTTGTCATAAGTTTGAATGTCTTGCCTTCCAGGTGGAGGTATACTGGTTCATTATTATTGGGAAGGAACGTATTGCCTTCAATGTCTTTGTACCGATCATCGAAGCCTAACTCTGTGGCAGTCATCTTCATATAAGTAAGAAGCCCATGCATAAAGAGTTCCTGGCCCTGTTTAGAGGAAATGTCATAGCATGTACTAATTAAGACTCCCACACGGTCAAAAAAGTAGAAACGAGCAAGATGGCCACAGACAGTAAATGCATTGACAAAGCGCCTCCCAGGTTGTGCGCAAAAAGTTTCTCGAGCATAACTACCGAGCTGCAAAATTATCCCCTTTGATACATCTTCATTGAAGTTTGCCTTGAGCTCCCCAACGACTAGGACGTCCTTCCATGAGCGTGCACACTTATTACTAGTTGCACCATTACTAGCTGCATCCCTGATAGTCGGGTCTGGTGGGAGGGGAAGGTCGACTGCGTTACCGATGGCATATCCATGGGATTTGCTGTCTAGCTTGCGTGTTAGTATTATATCACATTTGCGCACTGCACCATGGTATGCATCTCGCAAAATAGTCCCCCCAGTGGAGTAGTAAAACCGCTCTGCTGCAGAATCATGAGCATCAACGAGACCTTTGGCTTTTATCTGTTCGCTGAATGTCCGGAACCACATGGCACCGTAAGTTTCAAATTCTGAAGAGTCCTTGCTTTTGACCAAATCCAGCCAGTCGCTGAAGGTATCTGGCGTCATCACAGCATGCATATCTGTTGCGGGACACTTGAATAAGCCGTCAAAGCACACATCCTTCCAAATGGTACCCATTAACTCATTCTCCAAGAGCTGATATATGTTATTGCAAGTCTGATTGCACTGATTGCTCATCGAGCATGATTTGCTTTTATAGGTGCGTAAAGCAGGATAAGGGGATTGGTATTCTTGAGACCCTAATACAGGTACTGCAGGAGTGGGACCGACGGTCGGTATAGCGCGGGCTTAATGGGCGGAGTAGGTGTCAGCGACAGCATTTACTATCGACAAAGGAGGTTCTCTTGTAGTCTGGCTTGCACGTTCTCTTGTACCTTTTCCCTGAACTCCATCCTCGCCGGCGGTTCCCACACTACGCAACTTTCTACCAATCAACGATTTAATGAGCTCCTCAATGGCAATTGCTGGTCCATCAGCCAAGCTGTACGGGGGTTCACGGAGGTCTTTTCTGGTAAGTCGATGGAGTGCGAGTCCAGCGACCTCATTTCGATAGATGGCATCAATGTGCTGATCATTGAGGAAAAATGTGTCTTTGTTGGCATCAAGAAAATTCAACACATCTGCTGGACTCCATCGCTTGGGGTTCTTGTTGATAAGCCCATCGGGGATGACTAGTAAGTTATCATCCTCTGCGTCAGACATTAGGACTATTCGTCGGACTGTGACTGTTGAAATAGGTATGTCGATTCGTGCTCGTACTTAGAGATGTGTAAGATACAATCAAGGATAGAAGTGATGTAGACCTTGGCATTGTGAACAACAAATATCTTAGTTGGGTTAGGTTATTGACTTGGAACTCATTACTTTCCTCCTTCCAGTTTGGTAATCTTGCATATGAATGCCTATGCACCGCATGCAGCTTGGCATTATTCAGCTCAACATGGGTTGCAATGGCAATACATATTGCAGCCATGTAGTGATGATTTTACCTTGTATGTACTTAGTCTGGTTGGCACAATGCCCTCCACAGGAACTCTGCCCTGAATATAACCAGACTACCTGAATATAGCCATATTACCTCTAAATGGCTTATATTACGTCCATAATGTGCTTGCAGAGTATGCCAAGCCTGCTGCATTAGTGTTGCATACGTCAAGTTACTCCGCATAGGCAAAGTAGCCTTGGCATACTTTGCATACGGCAACATAGGGACAATGAAGTACGCTACTCAGGTAGGAGGCGAGCAACAGTAAAGGTAAAACAAATCGTTACATGGCTGGTATAAAATGCGTTGTCATTAGAACCCGTTTGGAGCCGAATAATGCCAAGCCGCATGAGGTGCATAGGCATTGCATATGCAAGATTCCCAAACCGGAAGGAGGAAAAGACTTTTGGTGTGGGCCTCCGTAGCAAGATCCTCGATACCAAGACGACATCTTTTTATCTCTGTCGGTCTTAAGCTCAGGTGCATTATTAGCTCTATTTGGGTTGCTGTCAATGTTGCAAAGTGCAAAACCTCTTAGAACAAGACCCTGCCGGATGAAGTAAGTTATTGAAGCAAAAGGGTAGTATATTGAGAGTGGTCGTTTGGAAAAGATCTTGAGAAGAAATGAGGTGGCTCATATGTAAAGTATAGAAGTATATACAGCACATAGATATGAATATTGAATTTAATTGTTTCAAAAGCCATTAAGCACGAGCATAGCCTATACTGTACAACACTAAATAGTGACAGCAGGTCCGTCTTTTTTTTTTTTGGTGTTTTGGGCGATTTACAGCCAGCTTAAAGTAGCGATTGATAAAATATCCGCTGCGACTTCTCAATGCAACATCAAACGAAGGAATAGTAGCACAACGCCATACATTCATTCATCCGTAGAAAGAGCCACCAGCCAGTATTTCAGCTGAAGATCCTCCGCCCCCAAGCAGCATACGTGACCTCTACTTATTTCCCCACACAAAACTTCTCAAACACCACCCCCAACACCTCCTCCACATCCAAGCTTCCCTCTCCCTTCCCCGTGATCTTACTCAAACACCCTGCCGCGCTTCTCAGCTCCTCCGCTGCAAGAACAACATCTACACCTCCCCCCCCATCGCCATTCATGTCTTCAGCGACAGACGCATAACAGTCTACCTCCACCATTTCCAAATATCGATCTAGATAGCGCAGACAAGACTCAACGAGGAGTCGCTGGCGGGTAGTCGCGGCGAGGGAGTCCTTGGCTTCGGGGGATGTAGCGGAGGATGTAGTCATGCGAGCGAAGAGGGAGGTAAGTGTGCTAAGGAAGGGCTGGACATTAGCTTCAGCTGTTTGGACTGGAGAACCTGAAGTGGTATCTTCAGAGCCGGCCTCGCCAAAGTACGTATCGTCAAACTCGATATCATCAGAGTCAGAATCGTCAGAGTCGAATTTTGATGCCTTGGAGTCGTAGCATGATATTCCAACAATTGCGTCCTCGGAGAGAGCTGGAAAAGAAGCCATGACCATGTCCCTCCAAATATCAGGAATTGGCGGCAGTTGACCGTCCGGGGGAGGTGGATACTCCTGCAATAAATCCATCTTATTCACGCACACGACCACCTCCTTTTTCCTCTCTCCCCCCACCGCCTCTCTCACTACCTCCACCACCTCTTTGGGAATTGCCAGGGACAATTCTCCTGAAAGCTCATCCTCATCCACAGCCAACACTACCACAACAACATCCCCCTCCATCACTCTCTTCCTTGCCCTCCTAATCCCCTCTCTCTCAATCCCCCCCACTACATTTCCCATCCCACCATCCCCTATATCGCCAATCCTCAGCCCAGCCGTATCCCCAACAACCATAACATACCCCCCAAGATCCACACTTAAATCAACTACATCCCTCGTCGTCCCTGCCTCTCTACTGACAATAACAGCTTCTCGCCCAACAATCTTATTCAGCAACGAGCTCTTCCCTACGTTCGGCGCACCAACAAGGGAGATGCTAATTCCGTCTCGGAGTAACTCCCCTCGCACGGCATTCCCGACAAAAGTTCTCATTCGCTGCCTGAGGCGTTTTACGCCGCACGTTACGCCTTCTAGCAGTTCTCTAGGGGGTACTTCAAAAGACTGATCTTCGGAAAAATCAATTAGTGCTTCCAATTCACCACGGGCTTCAACTAATTGCCGACGCCAGGACTCGTAGAGGGATGTCAGCCCTGTTCCTGACCCCCTCAGGGAGAGTTTCCGTTGCTGCTCCGTCTCAGCAGATAGCGAATCTCCCAGCGCCTCAATCTGCGGGAGCGAGAGACGGTCGTTTAGGAATGCCCTCCTAGTAAATTCTCCTGGCTCAGCATAGCGGATGAATGAATTTGAGATTAGAGTAGGACATTTTGGGATTGCGGCTAGTACGGAGTGTAGGATGGCTGGGCCGCCGTGGAGGTGTAGTTCTAGGATGTCCTCCCCTGTGGTTGAGCGTGGACCTGGGAAGTATAGTATCAATGCGCCGGGGTCGAGGACTTCCGGTTCAGATGAGGCGGGGTCGTAAAGGACTCGGAGGGTGGCATGACGGGGCTTAGGTAGGGGCTTGTTGGGGCAGAGGGCGCGGTATATCTATGTAAATTCGAGCGGTCAGCACGAATTGTGGTGAGGGTAATTTGGATTAGATTATAAGATTATGCAACGTACATACGTCTAAACAAGCTGGTCCCGAAGCCCGCACTACAGCAATTGCACTCTTGCCGGGGGGTGTAGACAGAGCAACGATTGTTGAATCTACTCCATCTTCTCCCGAGTCGCGCACGGGTGTGGAAACTTCGCTGAGTGCATAGGCCGCAAGCATGCGGCTAGGACGTACAGCACAGGAGGTGCCGAACCCCTGGCGTTGGCTAGCTCTGGATCGAGGAGGAATTTGTAGAATGGATTGCTGCGGGGCTATCGAGTGGGACACATGGCAGACTCGAGCGTATGCCGTTGAAGGGGTAGAAGCGATGCGTAAATGGTTGCGTGTGGAGGCTCGGACGAATGCTCGCATCTCTGGTACAGCTGCCAACTTTGATGAATCGAATTGTAGATATCGAAATGTTGTTGCGACTCAAAGATTGCTACTCTTGGCGGGCAGCAGCACGTACCTACGACCACCGACGCAATAATGCCTCCCTCCGCTCCCCTCACACCCGTCGGAACTCGCCTACCTTACTACATCCCTCATCCTAAGCCCCCCAGTCCTCTCCGACTCCCGGACACCAACCCAATTCCGCCCGCTCATCGCCTGCTGAATGTGTTGCCGGGATTAAAGCCGAAGTCGCACGCACCGAAGACATCTTTGGGGTGCCGAGTGAGGTTGCTGAGGAGTTTGACTTGGAGCTGCTGGAGGTGGGGATACTAAGACCAGAAGTGTAGTGAACCGGAGAAGCTGGGTTGAGGTGGGGGTGGATGTACAAGGCTTGAGGGATGATGATGCGTTGAACGTATTTCTAGCGGGGGTTGTGCGGAGGGGTTATGTATTTGCGGGGGATGAAGGGGGATCGACGAGTCGACTTATCACTCGACAAGAGTTCTCTATGAATACTACTACTAACAAGGTACTTCTCATTACACCCCTCGCCTCCTTCTCTCTCGACAACCCACCCCCCTCACCCTCCTCTCCCTCACCACTCACCTCTCCCTCCGATCCACACTCCTCCCCTTCCCCACCTCCCAACCCCACATTCAGCGACGACTGGGACCTCGCCACCCCCCTATACCCACCTGAATTCACCTCCCTCCTGCCGCCAATCTCCCTCCTCGTCATGACCATTGGTCCAAATGTCCTATCAACGAATTATCCGTTGCGAAGGGTGTATGGGCTGTATCGCTCCTTCCACCAGTAGCGAGCAAGAATAGACCAAGAGTCGTTGGTGTGAGGACACTGGAAACTATCCCTGTGCCGATTGAAGATAAGACTGTGGGAGCAAGAGGGGGTGGGGGGGAAGAGGAGAGGAAGGTAATTGGGACAGGAAAGGGTAGAGTGGTGTTGTGGGGCAAAAAAGCGATGATCAACTACATCCACTGCAGAACGGGCAAAGGCAATCTCCAAGCCTGGTGAGCAAAGCTGGACAATGATGTTGATCCGAGATGCTATACGTGCAATCAGGCTGAGGAGACAGGGGGGCACGTCGCCTTGGTCTGCCCACGGGGGGAAGAGATAGGATGGAGATGGGGGAACTGGGAGGAAATGGATGAGTGGAGGAGGTGGCTTAAGAAAGTGAAAGACGGAGGGGGGGAGATGGATCTGGTCGAGACGTTTTTCTTGAGCCTGGATCTAGCCTAGGTTGATTCGGAGGGGGGCCGGTAGGGGTGTGGCGGTGGAAGGTCAAATTTTTTCTCGGGGACGGGCCGGTTAGAGGGCGTGGTGGGGGGAGTAGGGGTTATCTCTGTTTTTCTTTGGTTCGGGAGGCTAGGCGTTTATGCCGCATGATCCGTTGCTCCGTGGATGTACCGAGTCTGTCCAAGACAAGGGAACGGGGCCGTCTCTTAGCCTTAGGCTCCACAGACGTATAGACTACAAAAAAAAAAAAAAAAAAAGTACCGGTAGTTGCATAACAATTATTTGTGTGTGGCGCGTTCAACTTCTTGGCGATGATACGCTAACTAATCATACAGCTTTGTGAGTTGCAATACCTAGAATAAGGTATACTATTATTGGACGGGAAGCGACAGGTGAGGGGGAAGCGACAGATGAACCCTTGCATACTTGGCGCTCCTCCGCATGCTCCAGATATATCTATGCTTGAGCGGTATACAAAGTGCTCTACAATATGCGCATACTAAGAAAGTGACAAAATAAATATATGTATATCCTAGTATATAGCACTTAAATAAAAAATATACCTAATACCCCCCTCTTGTGCATATACTATATTAAAACCGCTTACTCTGCCTAGAATTTACCCGGATAGATATCTAGAGATTACTCAATGCCCTATATATATATAAGTAGTGGTGGTCAATTCTTAAACCTGAGTTTTGAAAACTCAGGTTATGCAACGTCTTGGCAGCGCCTTGGTGTCTTGGCTTTGCGCTGATTGGCCAGAGCCATCACGCAACTTTCACGCAACGCAGAACTCATCACCGCACTCTGGAGTGCGGTAACGAGCCAAACTGCAGTTTTGACGGCAGCAAAAAAATTTCAACATAGCAAACAACTCAACTCAACAAGGCGATATGTTCCAACGCAACACCACGATACGACTTACAAGAAGCAGCAATTACCTTACATCACCCAATAATCTAATTCAATGCAATTCTTGATCTTTCTAACCCCCCACCTCCAACACTTCCTAATGTATATAAAGCCACAGCGAGTTGTTGATAGATAGGACGAGCTTTTTTTTTGCCTATCGTGTTTGTTGGCCACATTGGTGTTATGATATCGACAAGTGCCCAGAAGGAGCTTCGCTGCATTCTGAATAGATTTAAGAATGCTGATTC
>ML121536.1:7449-34534 GCA_003788615.2 Terfezia boudieri ATCC MYA-4762 | reverse complement strand
ACAACGGTCACCTCATACGGTTCGGACGACGTAATCTCTACGTATGCGGTTCAATGAAGCGTATCCACTTCATCGGAACCGTATGCGACGTATGCCGTTGTATCCCTGTTACTTCTGCAAGACGCGGATTTCTTCGATGAGTCCTATCCTCCGCTCGTTATCATTTCCATTTTGTTTAGTGATGTACCGACCATCAGACCAACCGTACCGACCATATTTTAAGTAACAATAATCTTGGGCAAACCTCGGCTTATTACGGTTCGACGTATCCACGTATCCGTAACCTATACGTTAAGGGTTTGGCCTTCCTCCTTTTCTGAAAACCACACTCGGAGACATTCATACATGGATCCATTACTCAAGGTTCAGTTATTGGATTGGGTTGATTCTATAAACAACAAGTGTTACGGTTCCAGGTGTAGTGAAGATGGATATTTGAGGATGTGGAGCGAGCTAACATGGAGTGTGTAGAGATTCATGCTCGTGCTTAGCTGTATGGATAAAGTTGCCAGTGTCAGGCTGCTTATCAGGATTACAGGCTGCGTCTCCTACTACTGAATGATCAGTAGGGGCTACCCGAATAGTTGTTCTTGGGGTTCGCTACCTCAGGTCGTCTACACAACTTAAAAGAACTACGGTTGTTTCTGTGTAAAAAGGAGTTACTAGTCGTGTAACTACGGTAGATAGCTTTACTCCAGCGACCTGAGCGTGAGGTAGCTGAATGGTCTTTTCTGGAGGCACTTGGGGGCATGTCGAACCGACTACCTGGTCGTTAACGGTAACTCCTCGAGTAATTTAGCAACTAACCATCTTTCAACGCATCACACCCTTGGCGGCCGCTCCTACCTCAAGTCCCTTTTCCATGTTCTCTTGGAGGAAACAGCTATCATTTACGACAGCGACTGTGGATGAGGCGGGTAATTCGGGCGCGATATGGCTGGCAGCCAGGGTGAGGACGTCATGGACATAATCCCAGAGTTCTTATGGTCAGGGGAATAGGACGAAATGCGTGGATATTTTCGTTTAGTACGAGCTACTCGTTAGTCACGTTAGTCTGAACGTTATTGTATATAGTCGAGAACCTCTTACTCAATTACCCATGGTAAACCTTCCTACACACGAAACTGCCGAATAAGTTCGCAGGGCGTTGTCTATACGTACGACACTACTGCGGTCTATGGAAGTCGCTGACCGACCTAAACCAGTTTTCGTTCCTGAGAAGTCTTAAACTTTGAATGCCACGGTACACCAAGGCCTGTAAGTCGCTTGTCTATTTTCGGTTTCCAGAGCAACTACGAGTACTAAGACGTCGTCTCGCCAAAATGATGAGGTGACCCCCCTGATAAAACGCTCTACGTATGGTACCACGTCACGCGTTTACACTATATTATGATTGTGCGTTCGATCTGTCGTTTAGGGTACCTATACGGTAGCCATTGCGTCAGCTGGAAGGGGAGGGTGGTCTGGGCTGATAGTCCCTACGTCGATCATTACCACGTTGATCATTATTCACACGTGCGAGTACCTTCCTGCAGGATCAGCAACCCCTCGAGTTCCGTTTGAAGTTACTTCTACATAGTTTCCCCTATTAAAACGTCGAGCCATCAATACGAGCTCTTTGAAAAACGCGTGTTGTTATGGACGTAATAAGCCATTTAGGTTATATTCAAGGTAGTATGGCTATTCTCAGGACAGAGTACAGGCAACAGTAAAGGTAAAATTCATCTGCAATTGCCATTGCAACCCGTTTTGGAGCTGAAAATGCCAAGATGCATACGGTACATAGTCATTGCATATGCAAGATTACCAAACCGGAAGGAGGAAAAGACTTTTTTCTGTATGGGAACGTATGTACATAGCAACCACCTTTCACCTACTCTCCACCTATATAAATCAAATATTGATCCCTTTGCTCAATGTCTCAGTAAGTGAGAGGAATAATTTTTTTTGGAAAAGAATTCCAAAGATAGAGCTTCCGACACCGAAGCGTCAGTAGGTTCCCTGAACACCAAGGCCCGCCGGCGGTTCTAAAATGGCTTCAAGGCGAACAATTATATTTACTAGGTTTGGGGGGGCTGACAATTTACCCCAAAGTCCGTTGTAGATATTTGAGGTGGCAGGGTTGCTCTAATGATATTAGAATGTGAGTTGTGGGTGTAAGACTACGAGGTTATGAGTAGAGGAGGAATCTTGTTCAGATAAACAAAGGCTTCGTATTGAGTGAGAGGAGAACTATCTTAACTATTGCTATAAGGCTTCGAATGGTGCTAGTGTTCTATAGAAAGGAATACATGAACGCAGTTCTTTTGGCTCCTTATATAGATCGTTCATATCCATCGCTTTCCTGCCCGGGAATCCCTGCTAATCCTTGTTCACCATCACTTTCCTTCTCAGACTTAGGGAGAGTATTTCCAACATGGAGTGGGTGTATCATACGGTGGTGTGTAAGTAACATTCATGATTAAACCCCTACCTCCGCCTCCACGCCCACTTTTACCGGCCAATCCCCCCAGATAAAGATGCCTTCCGCCACCACGCCTCTGCCCGGCCCTCCCCTTGAATTATCCAAAGAAATACCTAAAACCCCAACCACTGCTCTCTTCGCTCAGGTAAGATCTAGATTAGAGAAGAACGTCTCAACCAAGTCTATTGTCCGCTCCTCCACCCCATCCTTAATCTTCTTCAACCACTTCCTCCGATCATCCATATCCTCCCAAGTTCCCCATCTCTTGGCAAAGGTATCTTGGTGTATAAATACATGTCTGATTACGGAGCAGTGTGTTTACGCATAATTCAAGTAACAATTCCGAAAAATTTAGGATGCAAGTAATTTAAACTCTTGCGCTTTCAACGGAGATACATTATGGAGTTGATGCTCAGTGTTAGACATTTAAGTAGACTCTGCATCAATTTGTAAGCCGGAATCGGACAGGACAATTGTTTTCTTACGTACTTACTTTATAGTTATTTTGGTGGTTATATATTGTTTGTTTATACAGTACAATAGATTTTCACTGCGGTCATCAGTTCTTGGTGTGCAAGCTGTTGTTAGATTGATTGTTCACGCATGCATGCTCTTTTAACGCTCTTTCTGTAGGTTAAGGGATTTCAAGGCCTTTTACGGGCATCAGCTCTTCCATACTAATCCAATTGATGGCACAAAGGACTTTTTCCGCTAATCATCTCAGCGATTGTAGTACCTTACCCTGAACTTTCTGTAATTCAACCGAGTACAATTATATTGAACAGGTGATATTCATTGAGAGTGGTATACTATGCTGGGTTGAAGGAGCCATAAAAGCCTTAGCATTCAGTTTCTCTTGCTGTATTTCGCAAAAATATCCCTTGG
Source organism: Terfezia boudieri ATCC MYA-4762 (assembly GCA_003788615.2). Classification (NCBI taxonomy): domain Eukaryota; kingdom Fungi; phylum Ascomycota; class Pezizomycetes; order Pezizales; family Pezizaceae; genus Terfezia; species Terfezia boudieri. The sequence goes on along the minus strand of ML121536.1, from coordinate 31,185 downwards.
TGTCCTGAAACATCACTCCTCAAAAGAAATCCTGTGCTGGTGGAAGGTTTGTTAGTAAGCACTAATAATGTTTAGAGCAGTTCGATAGAGTTATCGGTAATATAGGTACAAACCAACCTAATACCCGAGACCTCACTTTTGGTCTAATTTGTTATCAATCCCTACGGTATGGTCGTTGTAAATGGAGCGGCCGAGACATGGACAGGTCGATAAGCTGGAGCCGGAATCGATGGAACGGAGCACTGGAGGGCCCTTGTAAGGGACGCTCCTATGCGGTGTTTTGAAGCCATCAGTATGGAGTATTTCAGTGATTGATCCACTAGACAGACGACGAAGGTCTTATGAGGGTTGCAAGGATGTGGTATGTGAAAAAATGGGATTTTCCTTTCAGGCCAATGAGAGACAACAATGCCGGATTAGACAGAGTCTCTACTTACTAGTTCAGTAGTTATTTTCACTTCATATTTTACCGTTCAAGTACAGTCAACTCTTGCTATAACGGACGGCAGAAATCCAGAGCCTTCTGTCTGGTATAGCAAGGGTTCCGGTATAGAAAATGGCGCTAGCCCTCAGACAGGGGGCTGACCAGTCACGTGGATTCTGAGAATTCACCTTTTCCCTCCCAATAAGGTAGTCTGGTTGGCACCCAATAAGGGTATTTCGAGTTACATTAAGCCTAACAGAGTAGATTATTCAGCAACCAGACATGCCTCGTCCGGTATAGCGAGGGAGAAATGTGGCATGAGACTAGGAGAAATGTATGGGGACAGGGATAAGAAGACCCCTGCACTCTTCCAGCACTCTGTCCGGTCCGGTATTGTATGGCCGTCCGGTATAGGGAGAGGGAATTTGCTGGTAAGAAATCCTGAAGCCTCTGGTCCGTCCGGTATAACAAGGGATCCGCTATAGCGAGGTCCGGTATAGCAAGAGTTGACTGTATGCGGCTCTGCAGTCGTCATTCATAATCTTGGCGGATAGAAACGTGCCGGAAGTTCACTCACATGATTTTTACCCTCAGTAGTGGCTAAAGTGTTTTGCAAACTGGCACAGTAGCTGCATCTTTGTCAACCGCATGATAAAGGAAATCATGATATCGCAGCGGCTTATCCACCACTCGCTAGCGATTTCTCCATACTCAGTATCCCTGGGACTACTACGGCCGCCTCAAAGATGCTGTAGACCTTCAATTCGAAGCTTCAACGCTGCCAGGGTACTGTATGAACAGAAAGGGAAGGATGCCGCCGTTGTGAAGAGCAGACACACAGTCACTGAATTGGATGACTTGAAATATAAGACTAAAAAACCGGATGTTCTGGCACAGGCTTCACTATCGACAAAAGAGCAAAGGAAGGAAGATTGGGCTATTATGAAGGAGATGGCAAAATACTTGTGGCCCAAAGTCAGTTGCAAGCTGTGGGAAAAGCTTGAGCATTACACTAAAGCTGACAGGATTGTTGAAGGATAACATGAGCATTAAAATACGGGTGGGAGTGTCCCTTGCACTGCTTGTTGGAGCCAAAGTGAGTAATAGTTTTCACTACAATGGACCAAAAAGTTTTGACTCAAAGAAAAGGTGCTCAACGTCCAAGTTCCATTTTACTTCAAAAATATCGTGGATTCTCTCAATGTGGACCTTATGGCGATTGGCGGTACTGTATGGGTGGTTGCTGGATCGGTTATCGTTGCGTGTATGTCAAGCCATTACAAACAAAAGGTCTCAATATCTGATAACTCTCATAAGATGGCCTGGCACGGATAGGTGCAACGCTGTTTCAAGAAGTCCGGAATGCAATTTTTGCAAATGTAGCCCAGACGGCTATACGACGAGTGGCCTGCAACGTCTTTGACCATCTACTCAGACTAGATCTCAACTTCCATCTAAATAAGCAAACAGGGGGGTTGACTCGAGCAATCGACCGAGGTACTAAGGGCATAAGCTTCTTGCTGACATCAATGGTCTTCCATATTATTCCAGTTACACTGGAGATAGGCATGGTTTGCGGAATATTGGTATGCCAGACATTAAATAATATAAATCTCACGTACTAACAATAGTTTAGACTTGGAAATATGGAGGATCATATGCGGCTGTAACGGCTCTAACAATGGCAGCGTACACAGCATTCACGATCACAACGACTTCCTGGCGGACTAAGTTCAGGAAGCAAGCAAATGAAGCCGATAACAGGTCAGCAACGGTTGCAGTTGACTCTTTGATAAACTACGAGGCCGTGAAGGTAAAAGGCCCTAAAAGAATCTGATAGTACGTTACTGATAGCAGGAAATAGTACTTCAACAACGAGCAATTCGAGGTGAAACGCTACGACAGTGCGCTCAAGGCCTATGAGAAAGCTTCCATCAAAGTTGCTACGTCACTTGCATTCCTTAATTCTGGACAAAACATCATTTTCTCTTCTGCTCTGACCACAATGATGTATTTGGCAGCTCAAGGAGTCTACGCTGGACAGTTGACTGTAGGCGACCTGGTCATGATTAATCAACTTGTGTTCCAGCTCTCCGTACCATTGAACTTCCTAGGCACAGTTTATAGGGAGTTGAGGCAGTCCCTTTTGGATATGGAGACTCTATTTAATCTACAGAAAGTCAACGTGACTATCAATGTATGACTTACATATGCTTTAATTTTTTTTGGGAATTCTCTAACAGGATTTTAGGACTCCCCTAAAGCCAAACCACTTGAATTCAAGGGTGGTGAAATCAGATTTGAAAATGTGACATTCGGGTACCATCCTGAAAGGCCAATTTTGAAGAATGTCAGCTTTGTCATTCCTGCTGGAAAAAAGACTGCCATAGTGGGACCAAGCGGCTGTGGGTAAGTCTTACACAGCGGCTTCTGAGCTCAATAGTCCTCTACTGACTGGAATAGAAAATCCACCATTTTAAGGCTTCTCTTCCGCTTTTACGATGCCCAAGGTGGTAGAATTCTTGTCGACGGCCAAGACATCAGAGATGTAACACTGGAGTCCCTCAGAAAGAGTATTGGAGTGGTGCCCCAAGATACCCCTCTTTTTAATAATACTATTGAATTTAATATTCGATATGGTAGGATTGATTGCTCCGAGGATGAAATCATTGCCGCAGCAAAGAGAGCCAGAATCCATGATACGATAACGAAATTTCCTGATGGCTATCAGACAAAGGTCGGAGAGCGGGGCTTGATGATATCAGGTATGAATGCACTATGTCTGAGGTCAATTATGTAGCTAATTTGCATAAGGTGGGGAGAAGCAGAGATTGGCTGTCTCGCGATTGCTGCTAAAAAATCCACCCCTGTTGTTCTTCGATGAGGCAGCAAGTGCCCAGTGTTCACAAGCAATGCAGTCTAGGGCGCTAATGGGTGTTAGACTTCGGCATTGGACACACATACCGAACAGGCTCTTTTACAAAACATCAGTAGTATTCTGAAGGAGAAGCAGCGCACAAGCATCTTCGTTGCGCACAGGCTTAGAACGATCTACGACAGCGGCAAGTCCATGCATGAGAATTGCCACGAGGTAATTGCTAATGATTTACCTCCAAACAGACCAAATCATTGTTTTGAAAGATGGAGTCGCTGCAGATCCTCCCGGTAGCCACAATCAGCTTATCGATGCTGGCGGGGAGTATTCTAAGTTATGGGCAGGTTAGTGACAACCCTAGTCAGTCTTTGCTTTTAGGAAAGTTAACAAAGATACACTCCGAAGCCCAAGAAACTCTTATGGACTCGGCAGATGAAGAAGAGCTCAAGAATCTTTGAGTATTTGGGCATCTAATTTCAGTTAGTCATGCCCTGAAGCCAGGGTTCCAGATGCATGCGGGGGACTCAGTGAGATCTCCCACTTAATTCTTTCCCGCGCATCAAAATAACAAAAATATTTACCCCTTTTTTCAAGTCTTGGCTATAGCTCTAGCTCTCCAGTGTGTGTTCTCAGCACCAAGGGGCAATTTCCGGTGTTGGATTATTGAGTCTAATCTGTTTATCTGGATGCACCTTATCCTTATTACGGATTTGCGCTCTGGCCTCACGCAGATCCACTCGGTGCCTGGGATGCGCCATCGTCAATCGCTGGGATGTGTCGCTGCTGCTATGTACCTGCCCGCATCTCCTTTCTCACCGTTCCCCTTCTTGAACAAGCCTCGTCTCGCACTAGAAGGCACAACACTTGCTTGGGGTGTCAAGCCTCAATTTGTATTTTGCCGGTCTCTTCCTCTCACCCATTCCATAGCCATAATATATTTGTGTGGTTCCCACCTTCGGTCGCTTTCTATCATTCTTTGGTTTGGTTCTTACCTGGTACTTTGCCAACCGCCCAGGGCCTTCTGATCAATTCACCACTTTGTCGATCCTTAATCAGTCTTTGGAATAGACCTGAGTTAGCCCTGGTCTCCAGCCTGCAAAGATGGGATTTTTCGAAAAGCTCAATGCAAGTACGTTTTAGCTACATAACCGCTCCAACCGGTGGTCTTTGATTGGGATCTCCTGCAATGTATAAATCTCAGTACTAACGCATATGTCCCTCTATCAGAATTCGAGCTCTTTAAACTAGAACAGAGGTACGCCAAGCGCAAGAGGCGAACTACCTTCATCTCTGACGCTGTCTACGTCGACGGTGAATATGTCTACCAAGATAACTACAAAGCATCCTCTCCAACATCTACCAAATCCAGCATGTGGAGCACTACCAACACTAGGCGATCTTCAAACCACACATAGAGAGTTGACGTGCGTACAGCTCCATGGGAACAGTGAAACAGGATAGCCCAAAACACACATCACACCGATACGCACATACAACACCTGCACGACAACTAATACAGACAAAGAGTATCGAACACAGAGCGCGAGTCATACCCAACAGATTTCTTTTCTAAATCTTATATCTTATCTTACTGTATACCTGGACTATCTATCGCATTTTACGACATTGTCAATGTTGAACAACTTTTTAATTCCGATTCCTTGTGATTACGAATGACACATGATACGATTGTGATCGGCATCATTGAAAGCGCCGTGGGTTTGGTCATTTCACGGAGACGCAAAGCTCGGAAGTGAGCTATGAGGGGCATGCTCCTTGTACAGGGTGACGAGAACAGCAACCGTGGTAGCCAGTGGTGGTGCGAATGTACGCTCTGGTCTGTTTTTATGTGGGCATTGGATAGAGTAATTTCGTAGGAGTTGGGGGTTGAAGGACTAAATGTTTTATGTATGTTACCACATAAACAATTAATCCCTGAACTGTTTGTATTTTTATTTTTCTTTTCTTTTCTTTTCTTTTTTTCATTCTTTAGTACAAGAACGGATCTGGGTTAATTTTATTCGCACTGACTGGTTTTTTCTTGGTTTAAGTCTGCTGTCACTCGCTACACACTCACTAGTAGTCTTTGAGTTCACTGATCTTTAATTTCCCTTCTTATTTTATTATATGGTTCGGCTGGGTTTGGTTGTGGTACATTTGATGATGCCTTGCGCACAGGAATGGATTCATGTGGTATCTGAGTTTGAATTCACATCAAAGATATGAATATCGTTCTGCGAAACAACAGTTTCATACAAGATTCTTCATATCCAGAAGTTCTCGCCAATGAGTAAACAAGTAAATCTTAGCAAAAATGTGTGAGTGTATGCTCCGCTTACCCAACCGACCTCGCTATTCTATCATTCCAGGGGAAAAAGAAACGACAATCTACCCAGGAGATGAATGTGGGGAGGTGGGGATTTCACAAATGCATAAATACACAGATGCAATAACATCATACAACATGCAACAGCTTTGGATACAAGAAAATCCATGAAACACAAAAAAAAAAAAATGGTCGAAAAGAAATCAAGTTAAAAGAGAAGCTACATGCTCAATCCATACTCTAAAACGCCAAACCAACTAGCAATTTAATCAACAGATGATAGCGTATCGTACTCTCTCCACCTGTATCCACCCGCACTCAAGCCCTCAGAAGCTCGCATGTGGCATATTCCATCGCACTGTCTTTGTCATTCTTCTCAAGGCTGCAGAAAAGGCTTTACGCTACTTGCCTCTGGAAGCAGCCTTCCGCCCCCCAGCCAACCTTCCTATTCCTGTCAGTCCGCCTCTCGGCTTCGAACTCCCACTAGGTGCATTGCCTCCGGTTCCACCACTTGGCGTAGGAACCCTCGGAGGTGTAAATGTCGCAGACGTGGTCCCAACACCGTTACTATTAATACCCGGCGCAGAGGGTTTATTCGAGTACTGCTGCAGAGTCTGCCTTCGGGCTCTTTCTTGTACTGCTCTAAACTTATCCAAGAGTTCCATCCATTTGATATCCTCTGCACGGCCTTTAACACGGGTAGGGCGCTCATAAGATTGAGTGGGCGCATTGGTTGCTTGTGTGTTCCTGCGACGGACTGATTAGAATTAACATAAACTTAAAGGAGTGTGTTGCTCACCCCCCTCGCGGGACAATGTGTAGGTAGCCGATAGGGCTGACACTGTTTAGACGATTTTTGAGGAGTCCAAATGCAGAGGATTGGGGTAGTAGCATGAGAAGGCCGTAGAGGGATTTGTACAGAAATGGGTATTTCTCTGGCTCCAGTAGCTGTAATCGCAAATCTGAATGCCCACAAATTAGCTCAGACCGGCCACTTCCTGATTGAAATAGCATAACGTACAAGTAAAGACTGGGGATTCTAATAGCTGAACAAGCTTATCGACTTGGATAAGCATATTCACGGTGATGTCTAGGTCAGCCCTACATGAAATCAGTATGCTTGGAGTGCTTTCCATATCAGGGGGTGGACTACATTATCTGCAACAAATTCGATGCCTGCTCGTATGCCTGGGCAAGCAAGCAGAGCGAGAAAGTTGCAACAGCATTATAACACCATGACCTGAAAAGGCTTACGAATATCATTTGGCCATCCTGTGGAGTATTTTAGCGTATCATCACCTTAAAAATCAGTGGGAATGGACAAACCTTAGTATCCAAACTTCTTAGGCGTTTCCTGAGGTCGATCAGTTCTGGTGCGGTAATCAAAATATTGTTGAGGTTTTGAACCATGATACTAGCGAACTCTACGTCTTCATCCTTCTCAAGAATATCTGCAAGAGTGCGATAAATCTTCTCAGGATTGAGATTTGTACACAGCTGCCGGATAATCATATTGCCACGGGTCTCAAGCAGTCGGCGATCAGTGCTAAATAGCGAAAGTAGATTCACCATGAATAAAGCAAAGTAGTCATCCTCGCTATTTTGTGAGATCTGAGACAAGAGCTGGAGATCTCTTTGGACAACCTGAAGTTCAGAATGTTAGCGGGAGGTGTAATGAGATAAGTGGTTGGATATTAATATACCTGATCACTGGAGTCCGATAGAGTCTTGAGGAGAGCAGGAAAAGTCCCATCATTAATGGCCAGGATCTAGGGTGGTCAGCACCTTATTTACGTTCACGGCTAGGAGAAAGAACGTTACTTTTCGGGGAGCTTTTTTATGCAGCATTATCAGCCATTCCAAAGCGACCACTCTCGTTTCTTCAAACTCATTCAGAAACTGTAGTGTGAGAGCATTGACAGTTGCTTGATAATCAAGTTCGGGAAATTTGGGTGGAATAGGACTATTTGAGGGAGGGAATCTCGAAGATATGCTTCCTCCGATATCGCTCTGATTTCCTACAGCCTCCCGAGGTGGCTCAATAGAATCTCGCCCACCCTGTGGTGCCCGTCCTATCGACAACCTGGGAGTTGATGGTGTTGCTGTACGTGGCGGGAGGGACATATCGTCACTGAGGCTGGCCACCAGGTTCATCAAAGATGTATTGACCTTCAGGGCAGCTTGTCGAATAGCCTCTGAATTTGACGATATTGCCGGGAGTACCATCGACAATAGGCGAGGTAGAAACAGGACTAAATCTTCCGGGCATATTTCGAAGAAGTCGTCCACCCACCGCAACGCAGTGAGCTGTATATCCTCCTCTGAAAAATGAGCCTTTGGTTCATCACTTATTTTGGCATTGGGGGTCATACGAGAGATGTCATTTGGTGCCTCAAGGAACGGTATCAGAATTTCAATGATTCTCTGATGATCTATCTGCACGTCCTGACCAGGGATCCAACTGCCATCCGCGGTATCGTCCGCTATGGCGTATTCTTCACCGCCCATGGATTCTTGTTGCCTGCTTGCTTCTTCAGTATTTCCACTACCACTATCACTCATCGTTCTTGTTCGCTTCTCTGTTCGACTCTTTCTAGAGTCCTCAATACCCCGTTTTAACCTTGCTATTCGCCTAATTTCTTGCAAGAACCCCTCTAGAGCATCTTGGGTCGCCACCTGGACATCCTTATTTGGATCATTAAGGAATTTGAACAGACCTTCAAGAAAGTCTGGGAGATATGTCACAAGCTCAAGGTCAGGAATACTGTCTAGTAAAGTTATCCACGAAACAAGGAAATTTCTGGTAAAAGGGTTGATGACATGTATTCTTTCTCTGAGAAGTGGTATGAAGCGAGGCAAAGAGAAGGCGGTTGGAAAGGCAGTCTCTGACTGAAATGTAGGCGAGCATGCCCCTGAGCTAGTTTCGGCGATACTCTCTTCTGGAGACTGTAATACAGAAACATATGTTGCTGCTGATTCGGCAACAATATCTTTGATAAGTCGATCAAATAGTTCTGCTCCGTTCTTGACTGATAGCTCAGCATCGGCCGCAAGCTTTAAGCGTATTAGCAGCTTCCCATAGTGCCTTTAAAGGGTCCATACCTTGCACAGTGCATCAAAAACAGAATTGAAAAATGGCAAGATTTCCCCTTTTGCGACCTTAGCAATGTTATACATGCTCTCGCATGCATAATACCTGACTCGTGCGTCTTGATCAGAGAAGCATGCGAGCACCGGTGGTACTATCTCTCCAAGATATTGTGCGACTTCCTTCAGTTCAGTCAGCTCGGGTGAATAGTTAAAGTAACTCTCTCCACGTACCGGCCCTAGGGCAATGGAGGCAGCAGCAAGGCCAATCAAGCCACCGTTCCTCGCATTGGGCTGATGCACGGAATATGCATATTCGTGACAAAGCTCATGGATGATTGCCCTGATTCGCTCATGATCGTCCTGGTCGATACAGTCTCGAATGACTTTTTCTAGGCTATTCGTTGCTGTTAGCCAACTGCATTAAATCGGTACTTGAGTAGCTACAAGCCGGTAGTGATATGACGCCCTGTCATATAACGGCGACCCAGTCATAATATGTTGGGGGTTGGGGGTTGGGGGTTGGGGGTTGGGGGACACCTACTCTAAAGCACCTATCTTCCGTTTGTCGTATAGCTTGTCGTTCAAGCTACGTTGAATATGTGGATCCATGAATTGTTCTCGGCACCGAGGAACACCTGTATCCTTTTCGCCTGTACACAAAGTCCAAAATTCTTGCTTGATGATCGTGTGCTGTATAATGCTTTGTCACTGATGCAGGGTAGGGAGTCTCCTCACTCATCAACGTTTTTGACCTATTGCTCGAGGCAGGTGTCTTTCGATTTGGAGACAATGATTTGTGGTTGACTCTCTGTACAGTGTAGGTGGGGTTGTTGTGGGGGGGGTGTGTGTGTGGGTTTGTGATGATGTTGTTTGTTGTATACCTGTGCAGGCACTTGACCAGTGCGCTTTGGTAGATGTCTACAACCCCACATGTTAGGTAGAGAACCAACCCCGCGTATTTATGTAAATGTCGTCGGGCAAGCACTTATCGCAGAGTTACAAGTAGACCGTACCTCCAGTGCAATGTGCCGGTGAAAAGCAGAATATTACGGAATACATTGTAAATACACCAAATACGCCAGTACCGTAATTACGATTCGTACTTGGCCATTTCATGAAGATCCCTAGACTAACGTTCAGATGTCAAGCAGCATGGATAACTCCAATAATTGCCCATGCTCTCTATGACATCGGTGCCGGGCTTGGCGCACGCAGGGCCTTAGGGCATCACGATGGGTTTGTGTTTCACGATGCCCAATGCAAGCCGACATGAAGGCATTCGAGCTTCCTATTGGCTGTTTCGATATTGCATGCATTCGGGTGGGATACGAAGCTGCTGCACGTGGTTTCAATAATGTGGGGAACTGAATATCGATAGGTACATACATGTATTACCTGAGCCTCGACTTCTTCTGCGGACGTTCGACGGAGCTTCTGCATTGGCAATGCACGCGAGGCCCAATCCCAAAATATTTAATTTTGCTTGAACACAACCAATTGAGATTTGTATTTTTTCTGAACGCTACGAGTGCTCGGCCTGAGATTGGTCGCTCATTCGTTTGGCCTGGACGAGAAACACCTAGACCAAAAACAAACTGTGAAATGACTCCTGAGCTCTGGAAAGGAAGTGATGGGAGGCTGCGGCTTGGGGACACACCCAAGAGGCAACGCCTTTGCCAACGCATCAAACACACTTTTTTTTGGCAGGGGAGAAATAAAGCGGTGGAAAAGTGTACCCTGGGACTACAATTAATGTGCCCATTTCTCCAAACACGTCCCACCTGATCTATAAGCTCACTTGTCTTTTCCCCACAGTCGAGGATTCTGGAAATACCCACACCAAAACGGGAACGGGAACAGGAACCCTGAGGCCGTCATCATCGGGCAATTCGAGATGAAATGGCTGAGGAACAACATCATGATGAGAGCTCATCATCTTCAGTCTTTCTAGATTATAATTTCTCAATTGAAGCTTTACGGAGATGGATAGTAGCTTTGTGAGTTTACGCGGGCAGGTCTCCAATTGTATTCTGGTTCTGACCGTTGTGCTAGTGTTGTCTGCGATTTCAATGTCGACGTTGGTTAGCGAATCCACAGATGCGCTGCTTGATGGCAAATGCACAATGATGTTAATACTCGAAATAGGCGTGGAGGTCGAGTACATGCTTCCACCGACACCAGAGATCTCAACGTCCGACCTATCAACTATTTGCTTTAATAGGTGTGTGCACGGACTTATATTGCCGCACGGCGGGGTACGTTCTCATATGTGGTGCTCTAGCTTTCCCGAGAGGAATTCCGATACTGTTGGCGACGTAGAATTTCATTTCAGGTTCCGACACTCGTCAAGCGAGCTCGTACTCGAGGCAGACCACGACAAAGACGCTGCATACTGGTATGGTTTCTGTCTTTTTAGGCAACAAAAGGATATCACAGTGAAACGACACTTCCGACAGAAGTCACTTGTCCTCATCTCTCAACATAACTATGCCACACTGTTCCGCCATCTTGTCAAAACTGTGGCCCTTATTGACTTCGACGTCAGCCCTACTATTGTCGAGTCGGCTTGTGCGAACATCGCCTCGTGGAACCCACCAGAGATCGGTCACCAGGAGCTACCTTTCCTCGGGTCTCTGCTCAAAGTTCATATGTACCTTCCCTAGCTTCCCCTGGTTTTCTCTGCAAGAATTGGCTAATATAGGAAACCTAGACCTCCCCATGTCGCCTTCCCACTCCAAGGACTTGCGTCACCTTCAATGCCATCTAAGCTGGACCTCACATTGGAACACTCTAAGGAGATATACACCTCGGAGCCTCTAGGGTCCTGGGCGAAGCTCATTGCACTATTACCCTCTCCGGCCGAACTCTACGTCATATTTGAACAGGTGCCTAGCCATAACTGTATTTTTATACCACAAGGCTGACCCGACATACACCGTAGGCTTTACTCTGCGAACCTATGGTTATACTTGCCGATGAGCCCAGTATTTGTAGTGAATTGTTAGTAGGGAGAATTGATCTTATAGAAGAATTTAATGCTAACCGAGATGACTAGTGTTTCCTGTGTTGTGGACTTTATACGGCCGGTAAGATTACCAATCATTTATGTATTCTTTATTCTGTATATTTACAACATAATATGCAGATCCCGTATTCTGGTGATTTTCGACCATATCTGACACTACAGTCGGACTTCTTTACAAATGTAGATGAAGGGGTAAGTGTCCAGCTGGGTGCCTTGAGCAAATAGTATCTGACAGAGAAGCTCTCCTCTCGAAACAACTATATGATAGGTTTGAAACTTCTCTCCATGGTGAAAAGCACACACGCTCACTAAATTCCCAGGAGTTACCAATCCCTTCTTCCTAAAACGACTACTGCAAACGCAAGGGAAAGCAAGCAACCCAGCACATGTTGTATATTTGGCTCCTAAAGAGACTAGGCGTAATCATCAGAGCCGTTCCTTCTACCCTTTTACCACAGATGTTGAACTACCACCTGGGTTCATGCCAAATGAGACAAAAGGTCATATTGGCAAAGACTGGCGCTTTATCAAGAAGCTCGAAGAATATCTTCGTGGAAATGAGATGTCGGGTGAGACCGGCCACCACTCCGTCCTTCCAAAAAATATTTATTACTAAACTAACGCTAACCCCAAACTCCCCAGCCCGTGACTGTTCCGACATGATCCGCCGCCACTTCTCCATACTATCTGCACTCTTCCTCGCCCCCCTAAACCGCTACTTAGCCACTATCCTCAAAACTACAAACAGCTCTGGTATCTCCAGCTACGCACCCTTCTCAGAAGACGAGTTTCTAGCCAGTCTGTGGAAGCATGGGTGTTATATGGGATTTAAAGGAAAGACGGGGTTCCATAGACATAAGAATGCAGAAGCTTTTTATAGACGTTTTTATAGAAGTAAGAACTTTGAGAGCTGGTTGGGGATGAAATTAGAGATGAGGAATGCACAGGATATGCAGAATGGGAGCAGGGAAGTAGAGTAGGAGTAGTCAGAGTAGAAAAAAAGCTAAAAGTGATTAGAAAAAGAGAGGGTGCGAACCCAAGGAGTCGTTCATTTAGTTATTTATGGGGATTTGTGTTTTTTTTTCTTTTCTTTTTTTTTTCCCTGAGTTTTCATTCTATACCCTAGTTTGTGTACGATATCGATATGCTTGTATGGTTCTTTTCTTGCCTGGTTGGTTGGTTGGTTGAATCGGTTCTTGGTACTTAATTTGTATATCTTGGTTGTATGATCAATGTCCTTTTCTGTTTATCTGTTCTGGGCGGCCATTGTCAATGAAAAAGCGGGTTGTTGTTCTGACTACCACAAAGGATGGTGTACAAATGGTTTGTTGAAGATGTGTAGTACTACTTCACGAGTCCCGCAGTATCCCGTGATGTACCAAGGCGTTCTGAGGGTAACCACCCCTCTCCCTGCTGCGCATGAATGAGTTTCTAATATAAAACGCGCAGATTAGCTTCCCCGCCTCGGGCACTACGGCGACCACCCCCAAAGCCTACAACCCCTATAGTTGTTGAAACTCTCACGTATAAGATTGGATTAGCGCCAAAAGACACGAAAATGGGGACAATTGGGAGATATCGAGAAATGTGGTATTTGCTGGCGAAATAAAGAAAAAACAGAGCATTAGACCATAGCATTCAGACTATAGAGATAATCTGATAACTCTTCAGAATACTCCGTATACTCTTGTTTACTCTACCAAAATTCCTCCGTTCATAAATACAGGTTATGAGCCTGGCGCTCAATCTAAAGCACTAGAACAAAGACAGTTGAGATATCTGTGGTACCAACCCAGTAACTGCTAGGGAAATCAATCGACAGAACAAGGCGTTCATCCGCAACTTCTGTACAATACAGCGGTACCAGAGCCAGATGAACCAAAGACCACAGTACAAAAACTCGAAGAGTATGCAGAAAAGCAAGCTCAAATCGCTGAAGAAAAATAGCTTTCTACTCACCGACCTACCCGTACAAGAAGTAGCCAAGCAAGACCAGTTCCAAGACCAGAACCAGACTGAGTCCGAATCCGAAGCCACATACCCAGAACGTCCGCGAATATGACCTTCCCGACCTACAACCTCAGAACAAACACCAGTCATAGCCATGTCTAAGATCCATTCCAAAATAACGAACCCAAATTGGCGGGCTAGCATAATTATGTAGAATGGATCAGCTCGGTTGAAATGGCTCAATCGATGTAAGACATGGTACACATACGATTTGGGATATAGGTTACTGGTCTTCGGTCGGCTCTTTGGCTAGAGGGGGTAGCTTCTAACCACGCCTACGGTCAGTGCCTCTAGCATAGCTGTAACTTCAACAGTTTCTGAGCGAGAGTGGAAAAGGCGAATTATTTTGCAGTCCTCACAATGGGGACGAACTGTGAACCAAGCGCATTGTCTAAGATTGGAATAACAAAAGATGCGCACCAAGCATATAAGAATCTAAAAGCGCACTTTGAGGGTAAAACGGTTACTGACCTAGGAGTCCTGCTAGCAAGCATCGTCAAGCTCAGTTATGACGACCGATCGACAATAGAACACTACATAGAAGAATTTGAGTGGAAATTGGACTTCATGAAGGCAACCCTATCCACCGGCGAATTCAGCAAGAAGGGCCTTTTACAGCACTTAGTCTCGGAAGATGACGATGCCAAATCCGAGTTTATCCTTATGTACCAATGCCACATATACATACAGTGATATTTGATTAGACAACTAACCCTATGTACCTGGCAGACAAAGGGAAGGAAAAAGGCACAAGAAACAGAAGAGTCAAAGGAAAACCCGGTGGTATTAAAAACCGAGGCCAGGAAGGATAACGGAAAAATGGTGTGATTACTGCATAGGAGAAGGATGGAAAGGGCTGAACTATACCGAAGCAGAATGCTTCACAAAAAAGCGGGAACAGAAGCGGAAAAATCCAACGGACTCAGAAGGCGTGATAATAATGGCCATTAAAATCGGGAAAACCAAAGAAGGCAGATATGGACACTATGAATACGACACAGCAGCAACACACCACACTATCTACCAATATCATATGAAATCTGTACATACATATCTTTCATGCAGATCTTTCGCCAGTTTCCGCTGCCGTATTTTCCGGATTGATCCCATGACTGAGCAAATAGATATCGATCCATTATGTCCTTCAACCTCTAGCTCTAGGTTGTGCTTAGTATTGATCAGACGGTCGTACTCACCCTACGCACTCACCCAAAGGACCAGATCGATGCCCGGCATGTGAGTAAGGAAAACAAGTCACCTAAGAATCTAGCCATTCGAAGTACTAGTATCCTAGAACGAATTCATTTAGACCTTGTTGGACCCATTGATCCGGCTATCCCCCCGTAAACATTACCGATACATAACTGGTACAGAGGCTCACACCCAAAAGTCTTTTCCTCCTTCCGGTTTGGTAATCTTGCATATGCAATGACTATGCACCGTATGCAGCTTGGCATTATTCAGCTCCAAAACGGGTTGCAATGGCAATGCAGCCATGTAGGATGAATTTTACCTTTACTGTTGCCTGTACTCTGTCCTGAGAATAGCCATACTACCTTGAATATGACCTAAATGGCTTATATTACGTCCATAATGTGGCCAGCGGAGTATGCCAAGCCTGCCGCATTAGAGATGCATACGCCAAGTTACTTCGCATAGGGGAAGTAGCCTTGGCGTACTTTAGGAGACGCTGCATACGGCAACATAGGGACAATGAAGACGTTCTGCGCCCAAAGAAGCTCTCAGGATAGGAGGCGAGCAACATTAAGGTAAAAACAAATCGCTACATGGCTGGTATAATATGCATTGTCATTAGAACCCGTTTGGAGCCGAATAATGCCAACCTGCATAGGTGCATAGGAATTGCATATGCAATATTCCCAAACCGGAAGGAGGAAAAGACTGTGAGCCTCTGTAATAGTGGATGACTTCAGTCGATATTCCAACCCCTTAGGAAAAAGAGCGATACAAGCAAGGAAGTTATCAATAAATTGGAAGCAGCTACAAACCTACAAGCCAGCCAAATTCAGGCCGACTGGGGTGGAGAATGAGCTTCAAGACGAACTACCGTAAGGCAGCGAGGTATAACCTCGAAAGAAACTGTTCCCAAAGCACAGCGAAACGAACGCCATAATTGAGCGTGTGAACCGTACAATCCTCACTATGAGCCAACCAGCCAAAGTACAGAAAAAACACCAAGCACCCTCCCTAAGCCATCTATAGATCGACAGAACCTATTTTTTTTGATCGATCTTATGGGCGACAACGGCTGGCCCAGAAACAGGTTGAGGCATTGCATCCGCCAGCTTTTTGTTGAAAATGTTGTGCTCATCGAGATAAGTTTTCACGAGAAACACCATAACCTAATGGATATCAGCATTGAAATAACTGGTAGTTCACGAGTAATATATTATACATACCAGCGACGCCCCTCCAAGTAGGATACGGACTTGCCAAACAAGTGGCTTTATATCACCTTTAAGCTTTTCCATGCTCGTTTCCATTCTCCCAAATCCTGCTTCCATCCTCATAGCAAGCTCTCCAAGACTTTTGTTGACATCGCCTAGTCTCATGCCAACATCGCCTTTGAAATCTCCCAAGTCCTACCATCGTTAGTCAAGCTTCATCTACTATTGAATATGATACATGCCTTCGTCAAGCCAGCGACACGGTCATCCAGCTTATCGACATGATCCCACTATCCGACCGTTAGTTGAGCCAGTAACCCATTACATGTAGAGTGACTTACCATACGATCATAGTTATTCGGAGCCCACTTTTGTCTGGCTTCTTCCTCTTGCTTCCCCCCCAGTATGAATAAGCCCTCTGCATTTTCCGACCCGTTGATAAATCCCCTAAACTGAATACGTCGTGGAATACGGTGTATAGCCAGGCGGACCGCCGGTTGTCTAAACAGACGAAGCATGTTTGACGACATTGCTTACTGAGTTGATTCGGGTTCCGTCCTGCAGGTAAGATAGAAAAAAAGGAACTGGTTGTGATGTGAAGGTTGTTCGTCCTCTCAAACTACCTATGCTAACCTCGTCTACATATACAAACATACAACAAACGGATATGCCAAGGCTAGGTATGCCAAGGCATGGTTGCATACCGTATATGGTTGCATACTGTGGTAGCGTCCCTTGGCAGTAGGGTTGTTTGCTAGTGTGGGACCTAGATGATGTTACATCAAAGAGTACTTGACCTATGTCGCAATTCCTCCTAGAGTGCCTAGTTACAGAGGTACATACTAAAAGTCTTTTCCACCTACCTATTTGGGCAGATTGTATATGTGGGCATATCTATATATATGTACATAAATGCATGCAGGTGATCTAGTATATATATATAGATAAATTCATATATACACTTCTGTAATTGGAATACCTGCTTATGCTTAGATACATTATTATAAGTGAGCTATAATATACCTAAATGCTATATAAAAATATATAGCGAAGATCAGGACTTGTACTAGCAAGTAGATATAATATCACTTAGGTATAATAGCATACTTGATAAAAGCAACTCGTATTATGACTTAGAATAACACTTTCATCTTGTCCTTCTAACTTATCTATCTAGGCTCACTTATATAGGCAGTTTGATCTGATAACCATTTATCAGATCTTACATAGACTGCCTATTCAAGTGTAGCTAATAGAAGAGGCTGTATCATTAGTAGTTGCCTAATTAGGAAACCACTTCCCAATATAGATACTTACAGTCTGATATATATATGAGAGTTTAGCTGAGATGCAATGCAATCCTCCTCAAGCTGAAGTACATGAACTAACTATAAACTAATAACTATATATAAATAACAGACAATAGAAACTAGTAGAACTATATCAAAGACTTAAACATGCATGAGGCCATCCTGAGGTCATACACTTCCATATTCCTATCTCTAATTCCATATCTAACTAGTAGGTAATCAGTCTACTGCATTAGCTAGTACTTAATGAATACTCAGGACTAGGTTCCACTTCTTAGTATATAGGTCTCTTATCTAAGCCATAATATTACTTCCCATTCCAAGGCAGTTGTCCTCAACTGAACACAATCCTACTTGCCCTCTTCATCAGCAAGAATGATATTTGCGTCCTGTGCGTCCTGACGCACAGGACGCACAGGACGCTCGGGACGAAAACTCTAAATCAGGACGTCAACGCTTTTGCGGGTGCGTCGGGACACAGTTGAACTTTGCTCCGCCTCCTGGGATGTAAGACTAGCGCGTGGCAGGTTTGCCTGTGTCTGCAACGCGAGCCTTAAACAACCTTTATCTAGACGTACTTGGCAGAGACTCCCGTGCCTGCAACGTAAGCCTAAAACAAGTCTTGTCCCAACGCACATCATGGGTGAACTCACGCCCTTAACGTAGCGATGCCCTCTGAATAACCGCCTTGAAATAGCCGCCTTGAAATAGCCGCCTTTGAATATGCGCGCGAATATATGCATAGTAGAGTCTTAATTGTATTCGGAAGTTATATACATAGAAGTATTGAGAAAGAGATATATATATGGAATATGCAACCTTCGCTCCAAAACTCGCTCCAATACCTGCTCCAAAACTCGCTCCAATACCTGCTCTAATACTCGCTCCAATACTCACTCAAATACTCCTATACCTGCTCTAATACTTGCTCTAATGCTCGCTCTAATACTCGCTCTAATACTCGCTCTAATACTTGCTCTAATACTCAATCTAATACATGCTAAGACAAAGGGAAAAGGTGCGGGGCAGCGAAGTATATATACAGGAAAACCATAGTTGCCAAGGCCAATTGCCAAGGCCGACGATATAGACTTTCCGAAGACAATGTTATAGTAGATAACGAGAAAAGTGGCATGACCCGCTCCGCCCACTGCTGCAAGCGCTGCCTAGGCTGGTAATAGTCTTATTGGGAAAACATAGCACTGCGATATGTGCGGAACTCATGCATTCGCGGCTTATATATATGTTCTACGAACTCTAGTCTAACCGTATATGAACTCATGCATCCGCGCCTTATATATATTGTAGGAACTCATGCATTCGCGGTTGTTATATATGTTGTACGAACTCATGCATCCGCGCCTTAAATATATTGTAGGAACTCATGCATTCGCAGCTTATATATATCGTAGGAATTCATGCTTGGGCGGCTACTAGATATGCATGAATTCCTACAACCGCGAACCTACAATATATAAGGCGCGAATGCATGAGTTCCTACAACATATATGTAAGCCGCGGATGCATGAATTCCTACAACCGCGAATACATGAGTTCCTACAATATATATAAGCCGCGGATGCATGAATTCCTCCAACCGCGAATGTATGAGTTCCTACAATATATATAAGGCGCGGATGCATGAGTTCCTACAACCGCGAATGCATGAGTTCCTACAATATATATAAGGCGCGGATGCATGAGTTCGTACAACATATATATAAGCCGCGAATGCATGAGTTCCGCACATATCGCAGTGCTACGTTTTCCCAATAAGACTATTACCAGCCTAGGTAGCGCTTGCAGCAGTGGGCGGAGCGGGTCATGCCACTTTTCTCGTTATCTGCTATGTCATTTTCTTCGGAAAGTCTATATTGTTGGCCTTGGCGATTGGCCTTGGCCACACATGCATTCGCGGCCGCTTGATTTCTCACATGATCCTCGAAAGCCTGAATCCCTAGAAAATATACATATAAGCCGCGAAAGCACAGATATCTCGAATATATATATATATCCGGCGCGAATCCACGGATATCTGGCATATATATGTATAAGGCGCGAAAGTATGGATTTCTCGCATATATATGGATAAGCCGCGAAAGCACAGATTTCTCGCATATATATGGATAAGCCGCAAAAGCACAGATTTCTCGAATATATACATATAAGCCACGAAAGCATGGATTTCTTGCATATATAGATAACGCACGGAAGCATGGATTTCTCGCATATATATATATAAGCCGTGGAAGCATGGATTTCTCGCATATGTATATATAAGCCGTGGAAGCATGGATTTCTCGCATATGTATATATAAGCCGTGGAAGCATGGATTTCTCGCATATATATATATAAGCCGTGGAAGCATGGATTTCCCGCATATATATATATAACCGGATTCATATGTGGCCAAGGCAGATTGCCAAGACCGAAGATATGAAGCAATGAGATAATAGTTCGGTGTCTGGTGGCATCAGGATTGGGTTATGACCGAGTTGGACGTCAGGATTGTATTGTGACCCAGCTGGCGTCCGGATTGCTGTGCAACCTAGTAGGGTGTCAGGACGTTGTTGCGCCCCCCACGGTGCTCTTGTGGCGTCAGGACGCTGTTGCGCACCCCGCGGCTCGCTGGGTGGCGTCTGGATTCTGTTGCGACTGCGCGGGGCGTCTGGACGGACAGGACGCACAGGACGCACTAGAATTTGCTCTCGTGTCCAGACGCCAATTCGTTCTTCCTGATGTTCAGGTGGATATATGTTAGTAATAGCTTAAGTAACCCTAGTGGAGAGTACTAACATTTTCTGCTAGATACCCATACTCTCTATGCCATCATAGAGTCCCACAAGACTAGTATGTCTATATATGTATGCTATGACTATTAAAAATCTTTCTCCTTACCAAAAAACCTATATCAGGAAAAGGCAACAAGTGAGGAGGATAAAAGGTACCATATTGCTTCCTTCTCACTAACCATTTGGGAGGTGTAAGGAAGTGGATTAGTCAGTTACCCTGAATAACCCCTTACCCTACAACTTATGTAATTTCTTATATTAACCTCAAGGTCCTCAACAAGCACCTAAAACATTGGGCTGTCTGCCTTGTTGACTCATATATTTCACATGACTTATATGTTGAGTCATAACTGTTATTGATTTCAAATTATATATGAGTCAAAGACTAAGCACTGCCACTACACTGCCTTAATTCTGACTTACCCCTCTATGGAGAATTAGTATAAATGCCACTTCATTCCTCTAAGGAATGAGAAGCCCGGGGACAGACTCAAAGAAGTAGAGATAGATACAATCAATATAAGAGTTCCACTGGTTAATCTATTAGTGCCTTTGGCACTCCATAACTTCTATCTTATACTATATATTATGTACAGGATTATAACCTATATAATTGCTACTGTTCTATATATATTTCTACCAGTAGTAATTACTATTTGCCTTATAATCTACTGTATTAATTAGAGATAACTAGATTAGGATCTTATCTTATCTAATCAGATCAGATCTTATCAGATTATCCTAATCCCTCTATAATACATTATATTTTTTTAACCTAAGAACTTAGATTCTTATCTAAGGAAGGCCTAATCAACCTTACCTAAATCAGTAAAGAGTTTATATCTACTAGAGTATAAACTACCTACCAGTAAGCCTACAGTACAAGAGGTACAGTAGCATAAAGCCTAACAGTCAGCAAATAAGCCTACCACAAGTAGCAAGTAAGTCTATCACCAATAGCAACTAGAAGATAAGCCTACCTTTTAAAAGTAGCAATATAAGCCTACAAGTCACAAGTAGTAACTAAGAAGTAGGAAAAAAGAAAAAACGAGAGTTATATTTCCACCAGTAGTAATTACCTATATAAGGAAAGGAAAAGAAACAAAAAAATTACCTAAACTCAAAAGTCTGGGACTTATCAAAAGTCCTAGAGGAGTAGAAGGGATTTTTACTTAGCTCTAAGATAAAAAGGAAAGGAAAAGTCAATAAAAGACTTTAAGTAAGCAAAAGAAGTATCAGAAGGAAGCTTACCATTAGTATAAAAACACTCTCTTTCTATATCAAGACACCAAAGAGTTTCCTAACCCCAGTCAAAACCCAGCTTAAAGAAAAACCTGCTATTTTCATAACAGGTAAAATAAGGATATTGTCTGTATCTTTCTCTCCAGAAAGAGCAAAGGTACCTAGCAGACTAACCTCTGTCTGCCCACCTCATCTTCTTACTCTTATTAGTTGGAAGCTCAGCTCCTAACACAATCTTATCTATAAAGGTAACCCTCTTCCTCTTCAGACTCTTCCTAGGCATTCTATTAAACCTAGTGTCTGAACAGGTAGAGGCAGGAGAAGAAGGAGTGTCATAGGACATAGATCCCTCTTTATCAGGATCTAGCCTAGAGGAGGAAAGGATTGTCTTGACTGAGTCAAGAGAATCAGTAGTATAAAACCTAACAGACATGTTTACAACATCAAGGAAAGGTGATGTTATGCCTGCTAGGAGAAGAGGTAGGAAGAACTGAAAGAATTGAAGAAGAAATTAGTTAATACTCTAAAAAAGCATCAGTAACATATTTATTTGCACTAGGAGTACCAGGTGCACCTGGCGTTCTATTGCAGAACTCAGCCTTGTGACGCACTTTCATTCTGGGTTCTCTTCCTGGTGCACCTCTGGTGCTTCCAACACCCTAAACTACCGTGTTACTTATATACCATTCCCACTACTGTATCTTCGTATACCTCTTTCTCTGCGACACCCCAGCATTATCCGCTCTGCTAACTTTCCAATCCAACGTTATGAGTTCCTAACATTCCTCATCGGCCTTACTTCTCTTTGTTATAGCTCAGGTAAGAGATCTACTCTAGTTAGGGAATATCCCAATACCTAGTTATGGCTGTAGACTGATATGACCTGATCAACCATACAGATGCGGGTAATGTGTCCAGGGATTGGATGGGTATTGGAGCAAGGAAGTGTGGGACCTCTTGTCACAACACCGTTGTCCTCGCTACTTACGTCGTCGCAGTTTCGCAGTTGTTCGTCGCTTAGCTTGTTCGCTTAGCCTGTTGTTCGCTTAGCTTGTTCGCTTAGCTTGTTCGCAGTTTCGCGGGTAATTCGCTTAGCTTGGGAGGAAGCCTCGGTATATTATTATTATGGCTCGAGTATTTTGACAGGTGCCTTGAGAGCGCTCATGTATATAGACTTCCTCTTCTCCTTCGTTGTTATGTCCCCCATCCAATGTCTTGTATCTACAATACAGTACTTGGTCCACCCCCTGGTGTATCTCTCCGAGCGCCCCTTTGCCTTGCCTCCACCGTGCCTTGCTCCTCTGCCGTGCCTTGCTCCTCTGCCGTGCCTTGCTCCTCCGCCGCGCCTTGCCCCTTCGCCGTGCCTTGCTCCTCCGCCTGGTCTTATTCCTCCGCCCTGTTGTGGCCTTCGCCCCCGGAAGAACCCCCCCTCTTTCCACACTCGCGTAAACCCTCGTACGCAAGTGTCGGCCTCGCCTCGCCCCTGTGGTCGTATCCCTCGGTTAGCCCAGCGCCCTAGTGACCTCGTTACACTACGTTGGATCTAAACCCCCGACCGGCCGATACGACATGGATCAGCAATCACACCTGCTACCGGGAGCCAGATTCCAAGCCTGTATATCCCTGACTGCAATGCGTTGAAGTTTAGGCTGCCTAATCAATGTATGTCACCCTACGTAGTCCCAATTGGGAAGGGACTTCCCAGTTAGGCAATACTAGGCTGTAACGCTACTACTCTGCTTTAGGAAGTATCGTCCAGATCTGATAAGGGTTTATCAGATCAACGCTTCTATATAAGCCACTGCTTTTATATAGTTGATAATTAGGAATAAGACCCAAGCGGTATTCTAAGTCTCATATAGCTTTACTCTTATCAAGTCCATACTACACCCAAGTTATAACTTGCGTTTATACTTATCCACTTTTATCTACCAAGTATGCAGGTATTCTCGTAGTACAGCTCGCCTTGCAACAGATGATTGCTGGTCTATACATCTCTATCGACAGTGGAGCACTGCGCAATAGGATATTGGTTCCGTGGGTTTTACTGGATGTTTATGTTGAGAGTATCTACTGGGATCAGGCTCAATGGGTTACAATAGATCTGAGAATGGCAAGAAATTGATACCAATCCTCAAACATGAGGACAGACTGTGCGTTGATCTAAATCTACACTCTTGAAGAGAAACAAAGGTTCTGACATCTCTTGTAGGTGCTGGTGGGTTAATAAATC
>ML121535.1:1278017-1293787 GCA_003788615.2 Terfezia boudieri ATCC MYA-4762 | reverse complement strand
GCCCTTAATAAGTAGCCTTAGACGTAAAGTAAAGAACCTATCACTGTGCCACGCCTACCGTCGATTCAAGCACGTTTAGACCATATAGTTCACAGGCTTTTGCGTTCTTGGTGGGTAGAATATCCGAACTGTCTTATTAATCACCGAGCGAGCCATGGGCTCTGGCTTAAATAGAAAAGGTTACTCTCAACTCTGTGGCCAGGTTGCGGTGAATAATATTTGCCCTATCACCTCTGTTGTAGCTGTATGTTTGCAGGAGACCTATTTAATTGCGGTTAATCCCATGCTTTCATTGTAGATCAATGTTATTGATTAGTACATTATATTCTTCTTCGTAGGGAGCCTCCTCTTACCCTAGATAGAACTAGCGTGTAAGCAGGTTTGTAGTTATTGATCTCCCTAGTGACATTATTGCAGTGATTTGGGGCTTAATAAATGACTCACAGGTGCTATTGTGATTAATGTAATGGCAAAATAGTTCCATTTGATTGGCAACACTTGTTTCAGGGTAATGATTGTCCCCTGTATTTACTATTTACTATTACCGCCTATCCTGCTTTGACTCGTTGACTGAATCTAGAGTACCCTTCTTCCGAATTAGCTTGCTCTATGATATATATTTTATGCGCAGACAATTCTACTATTCTATAGCGAGAATCACAATGTTGGGAATCCAGTATCTACTTCAACCCATCCATGCGCAGGCCTGTGGACAAACCATCAATTCATGACTGGTACGGTCAAAAAGTGCTTAAACTGAAGATAGACATGACACAGTGGTTAGATTTTTTTACATGATTACCTATTGTCTAGGGAGGAGGTATTCTTCGCACGCCGCACCGCCCGAAGAGCAGGATTGTCAGGTTTCCATTCCTCAATGCTTCGGTCCATTAACTTAAGAAATACAAGTAAACAATGTGCAAGGACTGGAGCTCAGAGGACTGAGGCAACTCGTTTTGACCCTTTTTGATATAATGGCATGCTTGAATGAGACCCTGAATCTCGACACTAATTCTGGGTATGATATAGGGCTCTTAAAGCAAGACACTAAAGGCAGTAGCAGGATGCTGGATATCAGACACGGGGTACAAATGGCATGAATTGGTGAATCGTTTATTTGAACGATTTGTCTATGAGATATCGTTCATCGGCCTGTTGCATGTGCGTTATTGATGGATAGACTGTAAATCAGGATGCCTTATTTTGACCCTCTTTCGCCTCTCGACACGATATCAAGGAGGCTACGATTGTTATGTAAAATAACTGACTGTGGATTAGGAGCACTGTGTTATAAAAATAAATATTGGTTAGATTATAATTATAGCTGATTATATATTAACTGATGTCATGTAGAATGAGATTACCCTGAACCAGGGAGACAAAGGTATTCTGTATAATAGTATATATTAAATATATTACAAGTTTAATTAAATACATTTGCACTTTCATACATCATTTTTTTTAACTTTCAATCTAGCCCAACACAAGTCTCTAACAGGACTTTCTTGTACATGTTAAAGTCACATTCAGGATGCATAAAATATGGCATGGCTAGGCTGGTTATGGCTGGCTACATAAATGGCTCTTCTATGTATAGCAAAATTAGCCTGCTGGCACTGAGACAGTAGTTTCTATGGTTACATAGAAGACGTTCCGCTAAATACTCCGCAGCTGCCTTAACACTATTGCCTCCTGTCCTACTGCCTCCTCCGCTACTACCTTTGTAACTACCTGTAACAAATACTTGGTATATTATCTACCTTATACCCCATGCTGCCTATGGAGTTCCTGTAATTGTCC
This sequence comes from Terfezia boudieri ATCC MYA-4762, assembly GCA_003788615.2. Lineage (NCBI taxonomy): Eukaryota > Fungi > Ascomycota > Pezizomycetes > Pezizales > Pezizaceae > Terfezia > Terfezia boudieri. The sequence goes on along the minus strand of ML121535.1, from coordinate 1,291,987 downwards.
CTGAAGTGCCTCAACCAGAACTCCCTTCGAATTCCTCACCTTCTTCTCCCTTCCTCTTTTCTTCTCTCTACTCCGAGATCTCCTTCTTCAACTTCAACCTCAATCTCACCTCCCTATACTCTATACTCTACTGTGAATGCCCTGTCCCCGAACTCTTCTCCTTCCTGACCTCTTCATTCACCGCCCCTCCCCACCACAACCTCCTTGAAGCTGAGGTAGATTGCCTTTTCAATTTGATGTGAGCAAGGTGGAGGTGTTATTGAAGGAGTGTATTCTCCAATAAGCATATTACATTTGCAGCGAGCTGTCCTAATATAGAAAAGGTGTCGGAGAATGGGGTGACTTCGTCAAGGATGAGATGGGAGGGTTTTAGCCCTGTGGAGGTAGGCGTCGTGGTTTTGTGGTGGCCTCCATGGCCCTTGGTCTTCGAAGTCGGATTCGGCTGCAGAACTGGGGGTACTGGTACTGGCTTTGGAGTAGATGGTTTTTGTGAAGGAGGAAGATGTGGTCACATAGAGAGTTGAGTTTGTATTACAGTCAACTCTTGCTATACCGGAGGCTTGCGGATTTCTTACCAGCAAAGTGCCTCTCACTATACCGGACCGGACGGAGTGCAAAGATTTTCTTATCCCCTGCCTCCATACTTTTCCCCCTTGCTATGATGAAGCTAATCTAATTGTTCTAGGTACATGCGCGACCCCAGTCTCAACCATCGTTGTGTCCACCTGATTCGCTCGCTTTGATTGATTCAACTGATTTCGGGGTTCAGCCATTCATGGAGGGTTTGCTGCTTGCGATTGTTATGCTGACGGGCCTGAACTGCAAGCTATAAGTTTTGCAAATAGCCTACAGTGTCGGAAATATCCAAGGACTGTCGGGAAGTAGGTTGCTGAAGTGAAGAACATGGTAGCGCCTCGAGATATGGAATTAAGGGACTTATACAAGTAAGTGCTTCCGTGTGCGAGATTGCTGTAGGTGTAGCGATGGCGTTCAGAGTTGCGTCCAATGCAGCTTGATCCTCTTCAGTCTTCTCTTGTTGTAGGTCCGTAATAATCTCAGGAATGCTGACAGCCTCGGGAGAAATAGATGAATCTTCTGAATCCTCATCAAATATAAATAGTCCATCATAATATTCTCAGTGTAGCCGGAGTGGTAGTCGGTATCGGCGGTAATCGAAAGCAAGGTATCAATTGCAATAGAGGTACTAGTTTGAAGATGCTCCAAGTATTCCTCATACGAGGGCTTAATAGCTGTGGTAGCTATAAGTTTGGAATGAATAGAGGCCTCCTGCCAGCAATTGAAGATCACCTTTGGAGGTACATCAGATCATGAATTCGCAATAAGGTGAATAGTTTGCAGAATATCAATTTCTGGCGGTGTTTGAGTTAAGCATGTTGAAGTATGAGACTAGATATGAAGCCTTGAATACCTTGATCCAGGGGCTGCAGAAATGGAGTGGTATTTTTTCGGAAGATATACCAATCTAAAATGTGTTAGAACTAGAGGTAGAGGTCCTATATAGGATTTCGGAGGCTCGGTAACCGATGGATAAGATAGACAATTGTCACTCACAAGAATAATATGACGACCTAGCTTCTTTATCTTAGAATTAAGATGACCTAGGTATTCATACCAAATCTCACTTCGCATCCAGACCTTTTTGTTGTGGCCATAGACTACAGGAAGGTTTTGTGGATTGATATTTGCTTGTCGAAAACAGACAGGTGTTTTCGCTCGACCATAACCATAAGTAGCTTTGCGCTTTTCAGACCCACAGTACGAAAGACAGTTCTACAGATAGTGTTAACATCGGGCAACAAATTAAACCTAGTATATTACTCTATTAGGCAATACTAATGAACTCAAGGTTAAAGTTACTTACTGAAGCGCAAGCTCATCACAATTAAATACATCTCGCAGTGGATAATCATCTAAAACTTCCCTAAGCTCTTGCCTCATCCCTGGTATCAACTTCTCATCAAAGTCTCCTCCTTCCCCTCTCTTCTTTTCGCCCGTAGACCATTGCGGTGCTTTAGATTCTGAATCCATCCATTCGATACCACAAAATCCGTATAATCCTCTCCATGAGGTATAGTAGCAAGCTCCGCCATTAACTTTTCAGTTGCAATTTTAAGGACGTAGTCATTGATTGGTACTTGCTTCAGGTTTTCTCGATCTACCCACTCAATAACATGTCGCTCTAGCACTGGAAACTGCTCTAAATGCTGTTTCTTTTACCAACCAGTACTATCAGGCAAATCTTGTTCTAGCCATTTAGTACTCTCCTTCAATATATCAGACAGTGTTGACCAAGATAGTGGTGTTCCCTATATTATCATCATTCATAGCTACTAAAACACATGTTTAAGGCACGATATAACTACCCACATGGTGGTCCAGGAAATGCTTGCTAAAGTCACTAAGTTTCTCTTTTGTATGTTGTGGGTCCAGTCGCTTCCGACATATCTCACGCTTTTCCAGCATGCTCAGTGCTCTTCGTTTTCTTGTAGCTCTTAACATTATTGATACCAGTATCGCAATTGGAGCTTCCCCGCACTTTTGCCAGGACCTGCTACCGGTACATACTGGTATGCCAAGTTCAACCCCTGTCATTTTCTATATCGATGCAAGTAATAAAACAACAGTACATAAACATTTAAACGAAACAAAACAAAACAAAATAAAATAATCTCAGGTATGAAAACAACAGGCCAATCAAAGAATGACCCTTTAAAAAAAAGAAAGTGGTTATCATGTCACTAGCTACATATATCTTCCAGAGATCTCTCTGTTTCGAATATCTACACCACGGCCACCACATGTTTCTACCCTGCTGCGCCCATATACCAGCTCGCTCGTATTCCTAGCGCAACCTATTCAGCCAGTAATTTATTTCTTTGGCTTCCATAACCGTCACTACGCCTATGTACGGCGCGTTCCTCAAGTTCTCCACGTCTGACTCCGCTATGTGACATCTGTTCGTGCTCAACCCTCATTAGCAGAATCCGTTCATTGTTAAGGTTTTCTAGGTAGATGTATATGGTTTAGTAGATTGGCTTGACACACTCTATGTTAATAGGTCAAAGGTTTTCAATGCCACGGCGATAAGGGTATATATTTTTACAATACCACAACGATTGCACAATACTATAGAGAACTCCCATACCGTACGTAGTAAATACTAAATAGAGGTATATCTGATATTGGGTTATTTTATAATAGGTACATTAATTAGACAAAGAACAAAAGGATAGAGCGCAAGTAATTAAACGCCATGAAGGGGATAAAGCGCAAGTGATTAAATATCATGAAGAGGATAAAGCACAGGTGATTAAACATCATGAAGGGGATAAAGCGCAAGTGGGATAAAGGTAGCTTAAAAGACTCAAGAATGACTGTAACTGTTGAATTTTATTGGACATCACGGTACAAGATCACAATATGGCCGCCTTACAGAACTTCTTACCTATACCTAAACTAGGGCAGTTATATATGTCATTCGATGCTTTAAAAGCCAACATTGAGGATTGGTCAGTACGTGAAAAATTCCATTTCATAGTGACAGCTAAGGATACCGCTCGAGTCATATATAAGTACAAAGACAATATATACAACTGGCGACTTCGAGCAAATAAACAGGCCGATGACAGTATCAACTTGAAAATCAGTGTATTAAATCCTCAACATACCTGTATTGCACCCTTAGCCTCACATTCAACTGCTACCTACCAGCATTGGCTCCAGCAATATATCCCATAATACCTGCATATTATAAAGGCAACACATCTGCAGGAAATTATTGATTGTGCAGCTTTGCAATTTGGGGAAATCATCAAAAATTAAGTCGCTAAAAAGCTCAAAACTTCCTTACTTCATGATGATTTAGTCCCATCGTACTAGTTTTCTGGAAGCTCTGCTTCAGTTGTGTCTTGTCATTCGACCATGTATATTACATCAAGGTTCTTCCTTCTTGTATCATATCTCTATCTCTCTAGCGTAGCGTCGCTGAGTAAGCCCTTGGCTTCCACCTCCCCCCAACGCACGCTATTTTAAAAGCACACAATCTATAAACAAAAGAAAACCTCCCCCGCTTTTTTACTTGTATCTCCCCCGCTTTATCAGTTTCACTGCCTTCGAGTCCTTCGCTTGTAAACAAAAGAATACCTCCCCCGCTCTCTCACTGTCTCCCCCGCTCTCACTTGCACCTCCCCCGCTTTTTTACATATACCTTTATTTTCTACCTCCCCCGCTTTCTCATCTCCATTCTTCTTCTACCCCGTCATCTGTATGTCCTCAGCTTCTATGTATTTGGTTGTAATGACGTCGGAGGACACTATTTCTCAAGTCAAGTAAGTATATGTGATAGAACGTGTATTCAAACTTGTAGTGGAATTTGTGATGGAGCTTTTTGGTATCCTTATTCATAATTTATAGTAGAATTTATAGTAGAACTTGTAGTAGAACTTGTAGTAGAACTTGTAGTAGAACTTGTGGTCGAAACCATACCTTTAGTAGAACTTCCTTTATGGTTGAATTTGATATGTTTATGTAGAGTATTTCTGCTTTCGAATCTTGTCATGCACATAAGACATTTATGTTCCTTGAATACCATACCAAGAGCTGTGGCATATCTTCGAAATACCTCTTGTATTAGGGGTTTAGTGAATATATCTGCTGTCTGTTGTGCAGTAGGGACCCATGTGATTTTGATATCCCCGGATGCGGCTTTTTCTGTAACGTAACGTTCTCTGAGGGCAATATGTCTCGTTCTATTATTGATGGTTGTTCTATTTGCCAGTCCATTGGCGTTTGTATTATCCCCAAATAATTCCACTGGTTTGATCAATTTTAGACTCAAGTCCAAGAAAAGATTTTCAACCCAACAAATATCTCTTGTTATTTCAGTTGCGGCCAGGTATTCCACATCCGTTGTAGATAAATTGATAGCCTTATATTTCTTTGCCTTCCATAGTAAAGGGGAGTCTCCATATAAGATAGCATATCCATACGTTGAGCGACTATCATCGGGGTCATCTGCAAAAGAGGAGTCAAAATAGCCTGTGACCTTTTTATCGACGGAGCCTTGTATCCTTATTTTTGCATCCATAGTGGCTTTGAGGTAGCGGAATATGTGTTTGACTGCTGTTAGATGTTGTGTTGTTGGATAGGAGGCAAATTGTGCTAGTCGTGTTAATGGAAAAGCTAGGTCCGGTCGAGTGCAGTTCATTAGATAACCTAAAGCCCCTACCATTGCTTGGTAGGTACGTTTCTCATTTGGCCCAAGCAACTGACTCTTCTTTTTTAGTTTGTCACTTGGTGTTAATGGTAAAGAAACAAGGTTGCAATCTCTCATGCCGTAGGTATTCAATATTTCTCATGTGTAGTGGGTTTGGTCAATATATATCATATGGTTCGAGCGGTCCCTTATAATATTCATTCCCACGAACAACCGAGCCTCACCCAGATCCTTGATTTTGAACTTAGTTGCCAGGTGCGCTTTTGTTTCGTCCACTTGTGCACGTTTTCCTCCATTTAGTATGTCATCTACATGGGCAATAACACACCTTCCATCTGGGTGTATCCAACATGCTAGATCACTTTTGCATCTTATGAAACCAATTTCCAATAGGGCTTCATCCAGTATAATATACCATACTCGAGCTGCTTGACACAAGCCGTAGATACTGCGGTGTACTAGGCAAAAGGCCATCCCTATTGCGAAACCTTCAGCCTGTTTTAGAAACACTAGGATGTCTATCTTCCCATTTAAAAAGGCCGATATCATATCAGCTTGGTCCAGTTCTAAGTCTTCACCAGCCACTTTAGTAAGTAGAATTCTCAAGGTTACTAAGTTCCCAACCGGTGCAAAAGTTTCTTTGTAGTCAATATCTTTCTTCTGAAGATCTCCACGAGCTACCCATCGAGCTTTGAACTTGATGATTGTACCTAATGTATTCCTTTTTGTTGTAAATACCCATTTCGTTGGTAGGGCCTTTCTTCCAGGGGGTAGTTCTGTAGTCAAGGTGAATACGCCCATTTTTGCAATTGCTTGCATCTCCTCATACGCAGCTTTTAGCCAGAATGCCTTATTTGTACTTTTCATTACTTGCCTCCAACTCTTAGGGTCTTGCTCGTTAATGGCGTCCTGTATATCTAGCGTATAATTTGTGATTCCATACTCTTTCTTCAGAGTCTCGTATATCTCTGCGTACATCGAAAGTAGTGAGTCCTGTTGTGGGTTTTGATCTTGTACCTTCGGCTCGCCCGTATCCTCTTGCATTTGTATATTCTCTAGAGCCTCACTCTTCTTATTTGACTTGGTGGTTAGAGCTCGTTCAACCTCCCTTTTCTTTTGCCATTCTGCTATCATTGCCCTTGCGTGTCCCATGATTTTTGGTGCTACCATATCTAACACTGCGATATCGTGATCATCTTGTTCCCATCCAGCTTCCGTGAGGGTTGATTCATTCGTTGATAGTGATGCTAAAGTTAGGTGTAGTATATCATCCTCTGCAGGTTTAAGGGTACCTATTTCCATTTCGATACCTTCTTCCCCATCATTCTGTATCAGTTCTGGGATTTCACTATCCACTAACTCAATTTGTTCTCCTATTATATTAAATCCTGGGGCAAGTCCCCATGTGCTCATACTAGGATGTCCTAGTATGTCTTCATGAAAAATAACATCTCTTTTCTTTAACATCACCCTTTTATTCACGTCATAAACTTCATATAGACCTTCATTCGAGAAATAGCCCATAAGTACAGCCTCGATTGTATGCGAGTCAAACTTTTTCCGGTTCGCATCTTCAAGATGAGCATAACAGCGGCAGCCGAAAATCCTTAAGTAGGAAAGGTTGGGTTTTTCACCGAACCATCGCTAGTAGGGTATACATCCAATTGCTTTATGTGGTGAACGATTTTTTAAAAATCCAGCCATTCTTACCGCCTCTGGCCAGAATCCAACTGGTATTTTTGGTGCCCACATCATTGAAGAAGCTCTTTGAACAAGGTGTTTAATAGCATTTTCTGCATGTCCATTCATTTCCGGAGAATGGGTTTGTGTTGTGAGGTGTTTTATTCCGTCAGCTACTAGGTCAGCTTGAAACTCCTTGTCCATCAGAGATCTCTCTCTATCAGTGAACAAAATTAAAATACGAAGACCTGTGTAGTTTTGTTGTATAGCCTTGAATTCTTGGAAAGCCCCTCGTATCTTATCCTTAGTTTTTAAACAATATACCCAGACAAACTTGGTATGTCCATCTATGAATACGCAGAAGTACCGATATTCACCGGCATATCCTGGTACTTGAATGGGCCCACAGATGTCAGCATGAATAACTTCCAACTTTCGACTGGGTTGTCGTCTTGGAATGCGAGAGATTTGCTGGTGCTGTTTGCCTACTAGGCATCCTGTACATTGTATCTTATTAGAGATAGGAGGAGTGCCGATGTTGATCCCTCGACTCATGGATGGTAGCTTAACTAGATCAACCTTATTTAAGTGTCCCATTCGTTGATGCCATGTTTGTAACGTCTCTGGTCGAATTGTTTTCATGTCATCTCGTATTGCCATACATATCTCATGCGATCGAACGTCATAGTCCAGCCACCAGCTATTTCCAATTCTTGTCCCAGTAGCAAGTGTTTGACCATCTAATCTGAATTGTACTCCAGCAGAGCCAAAGTCTGTGTTGTATCCTCTATCTGCTACCACAACTACAGAGAATAGGTTGACTCGAGTTTGTAATGTAGGGATGTAGAGGACGTTTTCCAAATGTACATGTAGGACCCAACTGTTGACCTTAATGATTAGTGGAATAGTACCGTAGTAGTAGGCATAGACCCAGCCATTTCCTGTTAGTACTTCCACCAGTTGATTGCATGGAATAAGAGAAAGGAAAAAGTGTTTGAATGGGCTGAAATGATTTGAGGCACCTGTATCTACTAGCCATTTTCCAGGTTCATCCAAAGGTCCTACTCCACCTATCTCTTTATCAGTCGGATTGAATTTGTGAGTTGAGTAAGCGAATTCTTTTCCGAATGACGATTTTCCATTTAGATCAGCTAGAGTCATGTGTACGGTGGCATGTTTATCGATAGTTGATCCTGTTGGTCCCACAAAACCTTGTATGTCTATGAGGGAAGCATTTCCTAAGAATGCGGGGTTTTGATATGCCGTCTGGTATCCTGACTGCTGGCCTTGTGCCGGGTTTGCCATTTGGTTCTGGCGAGGTAGCTGTGTGGTGGTGACTTGTGTGTCTTTATTATTCCGTTGTTTTCTCTATTCGTCTGCGTCCCTCATCCATTGCGGCTTTAACTCGGGGTATCTGATCCAACAGTTATTCGCTGTGTGGCCGTAGTTATTACAATGATAGCATTGTAGTGTGTCTGGTCCTCTCGGAGTGCCAGTGGGTCTTTGTTGGTATGGAGCTCTTCACTGATCTTGTCTGTTTATCTGTTGAGGTCCTGTGGGATGAGGAATAGTTCCTCCACACTGGCAAATTGTAGGGCATGGGGGGCATGTATCTACCATTAGTGTTGGCATGGCTGTTGCATGAGGACCATGGTGTGTTTGGGTTCTTGCGAGATTTGCTGGAGTAGCTACTTGGTAGCTTGCTGCGGCTTGAATCCCCGTATTCGTAATTGATGCAGAAGCTGTCGTAGTGGATGCTGATTGTCTTGTAAGGTTTTCCTTCTCCTCATTGAGCTCCATCTCAGCAGCAAGTAAGTGTTGTGTAACTACTTCAACCTTGAGTTTCCCTGCTCATGTTTTCAGTCCGTATTTAATGCCTTGATACTCCTTTCCTAGTCCATTCAATATTCTATTCGCCACTCTATCTGAGCTCACTTCCACCCCTACTTCCTTCAGTTGGTTCGCAAGACTTTTCAGATGTGCAATCCACTGACCCATCGTCTGTTCCTCGGATTTTCTAGCTCTTCCGAAAAGCTCTTCTAGTCTCATAATATTTGATATATCATTAGAAGTATAAGTGTCCGTTAGGTTCTCCCACGCCTCGACTCCGGTTTCACACTGTGATATAAGATGTTTTTGGTCCCTTTCGCATGCTAGGTGTATCACTGCTAAGTACTGTTCTTGAATTTCGAGCCAGTTTTCATTTTCTTCTTCATTTTCACGAGGAGGTCGGTCACTGTTGAACGTTCTCCAGTAGCCTTTCATGATGAGAATCATTTTTATATCATCTCTCCATTCATGATAGTTGAGTCCGTTGAGTTTGGTTACCTTCTGCAAACTGTTCTCTTTATCAGTTGGCATTTTGAGAGTTTCGAAGCTTGGATTGTAGAATGGTCCATAGCTACAGTAGAGGGCAGCGTCGTCTCGTGCAAGGCAGGTAGATTAAAAGAAGTTTTCTAAAAATGCATGCAACCGGGTTCATCACCTGGAAGCTCTGCTTCAGTTGTGTCTTGTCATTCGACCATGTATATTATATCAAGGTTCTTCCTTCTTGTATCATATCTCTATCTCTCTAGCGTAGCGTCGCTGAGTAAGCCCTTGGCTTCCATTTTCAGACTATTTCAACTTTAATATCTATACTCAAAACCTCAAATCTAACTGCTTATACATATTTACAGCAGCAACTAGAAACTGGCTAGTTTGAGAGAATTTTTATATGTCTAATCGAGTCAAATACTTCCTTTCACTATTGTTGTCCCTTTATTGCAGTTGATGGTACTTTTATTAAGACTTGGTTTTGACAAATTTTATTTAGCTGTTACTTTAGATGCTAATAATAATATCTTAGTACTTGCTTGGGCAGTGGTTGAGAGTGAAAATCAAGATTCATGGCGATATTTTGTTAGGCATTTGTTGGTTGCACTTCCTGTACTTTCTGAGTGGCTAACAATCTTTATCAGTGATCGAGATAAAGGTCTTATGGATGCGAAGGTACTTCTACCAGCATGTATTTCTCGGGCATATTGTTGTTTTCATCTTAAAGAGAATTTTACAACAAAATTCTCTTGTACATTAGCAGATTTATTTTGGAAGATTGCTCGATCCAACACTCCTCAAATATTCGAACATTATATGGATGCCTTACACCAAATCAACCCAGCAGCAGCAGTTTACCTTCGAGATATTCCAGCACAATTTTGGGTTGCCGCTTTTTTTCCTGGACATTGATATGGACAAGATACCTCCAATATTATTGAACGAGTTAATCTAGACTTTAAAGTCCTTCAAGAACTTCCAATAGCAGATCTTCTGCAAACACTTTAGCATAAAGTCATGAGTTTATGGTTTCAGTGTCAGCAACAACCAGCTACATATATAGAACAATATACACTATACTGCCTATCAGAATTTAATTACAGCCCACCAACATCAAGTTCAAGTTGCAAATCCTACCGAAGGTCGTATTGCAGAAAACACTCTCTATGGAACTCACTATCATTATGTGAACCTCCAGTCGAAATCATGTACTTGCTATGAATACCAAAGGAATGACATTCCATATACTCATGCATTCGCTCTTATCTTACATCTTAACTACCCATTCCCTCTTGTATTTCTACCGCAATTTTGTTCAATTCAAACCTGGTGAGATACCTATGCTACTAATTTCTATCCTATTGTATTTAGTCCTCATGTACTACCAGTACCCCCTCCCTAATTTTGAACCTCACTCAGACTCAGACTCAGAAGTAGAAGAACTCCCATGTAATGCTCCTCATACTCGTATCCCTTGAGGACGGCCTAAGAAAGAACGATATCGACGTGGTGAGGCTCACCAGTGTGCTCTTAGAGTACAAGAACACCTCTGCTCTACATGCGGCCAGCCAGGGCATAACTCACGCACACGTCGGACTCCTCATCACTGAGTTCTATTTGTTTCTTTATTTCTTCTTTGTAGTTAGGTGTTACTCTCTCTCACTAAATTTTCTTATGTCGGCGCTTTTTATTATTTTTTATTATTATCTCTATTATATTGATGTCGGCATTGTCTCTATATTAATACCTATTTCTGTCGGCCGGTTGCTGTTGTATTGTGGTACTATAAACCTTATGAATGGGTTGTGGTAGCCTCGTAGGGTTGTGGTATTGTAGAAATTATACCCCTGTCGCCATGGCATTGAAAACCTTTGACCATGTTAATATACCCTGGATGCAAGGGTAAAATTCGTCCCCCCAACTTGCGAATCGTCTCCAAGATTCTAAAAACATCTTTGGTCAATTCCGGCTCTAACGGTTCATGCCCGAGTGCGTCTAAAGAATTCGTTTCCGTGATGTATGCTTACTCCTTGTGTCCTGCGTCTTTGTACTGTACTTGGGAGTTATATACGCCTATTGTAAAGTCAGAAAAACCCTTCGCAAGCATCGCAGCCAAAAACAATCTTGTCAGGACCAGCAAACAAGTGCTTCAATATGTAGAGGGTGACCTTTAAAACTTTGTCTGGCATGCTTGTTGGGAATTTCAGACTTCCGAGACTTCCGACTGGCTACGGCTGCGTGGTGGCTAGTGGAGCGGAGCGGAACGTACTAACCAAGACTCCAATAGTTAGCCTAACCCGATAAGCGGAGGGGGAGCGAAGCGGAACATACCTGAAGTGGAGTAATACCAACGTGACCGAAGGGAGCGGAGCGTAGCCGGAGGCGAAGTGAGAAAACTGCATACGGCGAGTAGATCGTGCTGACTAGTCTGGCTTGCACTAGCCCCTCCTTAACGCGACCGGGGAGTACATGCGGGCCAATCCCGATGTTTATGGGGCGAGCTAAGCAGGAGGTTGTCGTGCCAGACCAAAGGGAGTATGTAGGAACATTTTTTTGATGAGTGCCACCCGAATAAGGGAATATATGATGCCAAGTCAACGATCTAACCCTATCAAGAGATTTGTTATTAAGGATAGCGCCAAGAAGCACAAAAGATATTCCATCGTTAGCAGTTGCATTAGCGTGCGGTGGTTACTGCAGTAACAGTCATTCTTACAGGCCTCTCTATTATTTGCAGGCCATGTTACGAATAGTAATATAGCACATGATGACATGGCAATAAACGGCTCGAAGTGTCTATTGAAGTATGTACTTGAAGAGCAGATACTCTTTTTTTGAGAAAAACCGCACCCATCGCCTTCCAAACCATAACCAACTGTCAGACTACATGGCCGAAGTATACAGCATTTCTTGCGTTTTATTTCTTATGATTGCATTACTTAACTGATAATCATCTGTGAACGCAGCCTGAGTACAACCAAGATGATGGTCTGCACATCATTGAGCGCGGGGGAGACAACCCTACTGCTGAGTTTGTTGCTCCCTATCCCAGGCGAAAAATCAACATAGCTTATTTTGATATACTAGTATTATCGCCGTACATGGCCTTGGGGCTAACCCAGTATATACTTGGATCAAGAAGGTTCCTGATGAAGACGTTGCGGAGAATGCGAATGCTAAGTTCGGGCGCCTGAACAGCAAAGGAGAACGCGAGGTCATGTGGCTCAAGCATCTCCTGCCAGCCGTGGTACCGCATGCTCGAATCCTGAAGTTCAACTACGACTCAAAGTATCTTGTGAATGCACCGAAGGAGAGCCTGAGGTCACTTGGGGAAAGACTGACCAATACAATCCGCAATTTAAGGGCAAAAGAGGAGCATACAATCAAACGACCCATTATTTTCATCGGTCATAGCTTTGGTGGCATAGTAATACAAGAGGTAGAATTGGACCGCTCCATATGTACATAGTATATCAAAGTCATTACTGACATGCATACATTAAGGCTATCGTGTTTGCACAATCTAGCGCAACAGACTATGGAAGCATAGTCTCTAGTACCAGTGGCATTGTCTTCTTAGGAACACCTTTCCGTGGATCTCCTGCATCAACTTGGGGAACGATTATAACGCGTTGCGCATCGGCGCTCGGTTTAGGTTCACATGGCATGCTTCTAAAGACATTGGAAGATCATTCGGAGCGACTTGACCTACTACTGTCACATTTTCTGGTTATAGCCAAACAGTTTGATATTGGGCTTGTGTGCTTCTATGAAACCAAGCCAACATGGTTGGGACTCGGAAGCTATCCTTTGGGAATAAGTACCATTGTACGCACTATCATAATTGTCCTTGTATTGTTATTGATGCAATACAATCTGATCATGAGCGCCAATAATATATAGGTTGTTGACAAACGATCTGCTACTATTGATGGTTATCAACCAAATTCACTGCCGCTGGAACATTCAGCACTGAACAAGTATGGTTCTACTAGTGACAGTGGTTTCAGACTTATCTCCTCCAAATTGGCAGAATTGGTGCAATGGAGCCAAGGGGATAGCCACGCAGTTACCATGACGCCCCAGAAGAGATTGGAATTATCTTACGATATTCCATTCCGCCCTCCCGAAGTCCGGCGGAATGCCAATTTTGTTGGAAGAAAAGAGCTTCTAGAACAGCTAAGGAAAAATATTGAAACAGGTTCGGGAAGAGCAAATATAACTGAGGTAGTGCTTCATGGTACCGGTGGTATAGGGAAAACTCAGCTTGCATTGCAATATGTCTACCGCCATAAAGAAGCCTACTCGTCAGTATTTTGGATTAACGCTGCAAGTGAACAGTCTCTGAAGCTTGGATTTACCAATATTATGCAGCGCCTTATTCAATTCCATGCCCAACTATCGGACAAGCCAGACTATACAGCAATTGGTCGCCTGCTTGATATGACTGGAAAACTTAATGCAGCGGGGAAATTCACTGTACAAGAACCTACAGACGAGCAGCACATTGTCGGTGCTGTGAAGCAGTGGCTTGCAGCAAAAGAGAATAACAAATGGCTATTGGTTATTGACAACCTTGATGACCTAGAGTCATTCGACCTGAGCGACTATATTCCCCAATGCTGCCATGGGACTGTGATTATCACCAGCAGAAGACCCAACTGTGTACACCGACGAAGGGGGGTGGAAGTCTCGCAGATGCAGGGCAGTGAAGCAGAGATGCTGCTTGTTCAAAGTG
>ML121535.1:1257586-1271161 GCA_003788615.2 Terfezia boudieri ATCC MYA-4762 | reverse complement strand
TCACTGTACAAGAACCTACAGACGAGCAGCACATTGTCGGTGCTGTGAAGCAGTGGCTTGCAGCAAAAGAGAATAACAAATGGCTATTGGTTATTGACAACCTTGATGACCTAGAGTCATTCGACCTGAGCGACTATATTCCACAATGTTGCCATGGGACTGTGATTATCACCAGCAGAAGACCCAACTGTGTACACCGACGAAGGGGGGTGGAAGTCTCGCAGATGCAGGGCAGTGAAGCAGAGATGCTGCTTGTTCAAAGTGTCAAAGTTGAAACTGAGTATCTTAATCATGATGGTAAGAGAGGTTGATCATGGTAATCATAATGTATAATGAATTACCTACTAACGCTATGTAGAGCGGCAAGCTGCTGCCGCAATTGTACAAGAGCTTGGATACTTACCGCTCGCTCTTGATCAAGCTGGAGCATACATTCACATGCAGCAATATTCATTTCGACGCTATCTGCGGGAATATGAGACAAATAGCAGCTACCTCCTGAGTGGCAAGTGGAAGGGAGTAGGAAAGCAAGATGATTCTGTTTTTGCCACATTAGAGCTATCCTTCAATGCAATTCAGAAACAAAATCCGAAAGCGGCAGATTTATTGCTATTGTGTGGATTTATAGATAATGAAGACATCCCAGAAGAGCTTTTTCGGAAGGGGATGAAGTTACCAGAATATGGTATGCGAAGCACCCGAAAGTATACATAACATATTTACTCACAAGTTCCTATAGATACTAGTTTGAATGATTCTCTTCGAATTCTATTCTCATACTCAATGGCAAAGCGGAAACAAAGAGATGATAGTTTCAATATTCATCCACTAGTCCATCTGTGGGCTCGCATGCGACTGGAACCTGAAGAACAAGAGAAAAAAGCCACTGAGGCTTTCATAATAGTATCAAATGCAGTTTCTACTGGTAAGATACGAGCACAGAAGGATTGGGACTTTGAGCGGCGTCTTATGGCACATATTGCTGTGATAGGGGGGCATATGAAAACAATAGTAGGTAAAAGGTTATTGAACAGAGGACATATGCTGGGTAAGGTATGTCAAGCCCATGGGAAATACGATATGGCACTGCAGTGGTATGAGCGGGTATTATCTGGGAAGAAGGAATTGGGGGTGGACCATCCAAGCATAATGAAGTACATATCAAGATATAATACTCGAAAGAAGTACCTAGTATGGAAAGACTCTAGGATGTAATCAGATTCAAAGCAGAATATGCAGTAATAGTTAAATACAGGGGACAATCATTACCTTGAAACAAGTGTTGCTGATTAAATGAAGCCAGGGAAACTATTTTGCCATTTCATTAATCATGACAGCACCTGTGAGCCATCTATTAAGTCCCCAATCACTGCAATAATGTCACTAGGGAGATCAATAACTATAAACCTGCTTACAGGCTAGTTTCATCAAGGGTAGGATGAGGGTTCCCTACGAAGAAGGATATAATGTACTGATTAATAACATTGATCTACAATGAAAGCATGGTATTAACCGCAATTAAGTATGTCTCCTGACATACAGCTACAACAGAGATGATGGGCAAATATTATTCACCGCAACCTGGCCACAGAGTTGAGAGTAACCTTTTCTATTTAAGCCAGAGCCCATGGCTCGCTCGGTGATTAATAAGACAGTTCGGATATTCTACCCACCAAGAACGCAAAAGCCTGTGAACTATATGGTCTAAACGTGCTTGAATCGACGGTAGGCGTGGCACAGTGATAGGTTCTTTACTTTACGTCTAAGGCTACTTATTAAGGGCTCTGTAAGAATTATGAGGTTATGAAAGGAGAGGAGCAATCTTATAGGCTGAATTTTACGGTGCTATTGCTCTAAAGAAAAAAAAGGAGATCCAGCGCTTTTATCCTTGTTCTCCAAAACTTTCCCTTTTGGATATCCATTCCTCAGTGAGAACGTAGCAAAATCCACTTGAAGTGCTTTCGCGACTGCACTATTAATTTACAATTCCCTGATAGTAATCATCTAATAATACACTGTTGGCGGCATCGTGTTAGATGATTCATGATTTAGTAGATATAAACAACACATGGGCCGATCATATCTGGGTCAAAGGCAACAAAGCATCACTATACCGACATGTGTTACTACCAAAGATCCGGAGCTGCATCTGGTATGGAATCATGGGATGATTTTCGGAGGGTTAACTTTTGGATAGAATGAAAATATGTAATGGAATGCAGATTATATTTTGAAAAACTGACCATGTCACCCCCCTAGCTTCCTCCGCTTTAACGGTACGTTCTCATCGTTAGCTATCTCCATCTCCCTCTCCATTCTTGGTCTCACAACCTTGTCATCAATTGAAAATTTTTGTGCGTCCATTGGTGTCGTGCCAGTAGCTGTCATTGATATCGGACTGCTAAGCAAGGGTAAGCATAATTTCAACCGGAGCTCTTGAGCCTGTTTTTGTTGTCCTATTATTTCATAGAGGCTGACTAGGCAATGGATTGTTTCTTGCGTCGATGGGTGGTTCACTCCTAATGCCTTCTCCTCCCCAACCAATACCCGCTCATACCACTCTATCGCTTTGCCATACTGCCCTTGCCTGCGGAATATATCCGCCATACTATGGACGGTAGAGAGAGTGTCTGGGTGGTCCACTCCCAATGCCTTCTCCCTCCCAGCCAGTGCCCGCTCACACCACTCCAGCGCTTTGCCATACTGTCCTTGCCTGCCGAATATACATGCCATATTATAGACGGTAGAGAGAGTGTCTGGATGGTCCACCCCCAATGCCTTCTCCCTCCCAGCCAGTACCCGCTCATACCACTCCAGCGCTTTGCCATACTGCCCTTGACTGTCGAATATAGATGCCATATTATGGACGGTAGTGAGAGTGTCTGGATGGTCCACCCCCAATGCCTTCTCCTCCCCAGCCAGTACCCGCTCATACCACTCCAGCGCTTTGCCATACTGCCCTTGCCTGTTGAATATAGATGCCATATTATGGACGGTAGTGAGAGTGCTTGGATGGTCCACCCCCAATGCCTTCTCCTCCCCAGCCAGTACCCGCTCATACCACTCCAGCGCTTTGCCATACTGCCCTTGCTTGCCGAATATTTGCGCCATATTATGGACGGTAGTGAGAGTGTCTAGATGGTCCATCCCCAATGCCTTCTCCCTCCCAGCCAGTACCCGCTCATACCACTCCAGCGCTTTGCCATACTGCCCTTGCCTGTTGAATATAGATGCCATATTATGGACGGTAGTGAGAGTCGAGAAATTGTACTGAATCTTGACACTAATTCTGGATAATAGGGCTCTTAAAGCAAGGCACTAAAGTGTGGCAGGATGCTGGATATCAGACACTGGACACGAATGGTATGAATTGATGAACTGCTTACTTGAACAATTTGTCTATGAGATATCGTTCACCGGCCTGTTGCATGTGGATTATCGATGGATAGATTGTAAATCAGGGTGCCTTATTTTGGCCCTCTTTCGCCTCTCGAGACGACATCAAGGAGGCCACGATTGTTCTGCGAAACAACTGTCTGTGGATTAGGGGCACTGCGTTTATAAATTAACAATTGGTTAGATTATAATTGTAGCTGATTATATATTAACTGATGTCGTGTAGAATTAGATTACCCTGAACTAGGGAGACAAAGGTATTCTGTATAACAATATATATTAAATATATTTCAAGTTCAATTCAATACATTTGCACTATCATATATCATTTCTTAATCTTCAATCCAGCCCAACACAAGCCTCCAACAGGACTCTCTTGTACATGATAAAGTCACATTCAGGAACTGTCCGGGATGCATAAAATATGGCACGGCTAGGCTGGTTATGGCTGGCTGCATAAAGGCTCTTACATATATTGCTGGCCACTGAGATAGCTGTTGAGTGGAGAAGTGGTCACGGAAGTTACTGCGACGATCTATGGTACATAGAAGAACGTTCAGCTCATTACTGCCTCCACACTATTGGCTCCTGCGCTACTGTCTCCTCCGCTACTACCTTTGTAACTACCTGTAACGAATACATGGTATATTATCCATTTACCTTATGGCAGCTACAACTCGACGAGGGATTATGGGTTAGAAAAGGAAAGCAGAACCTCATTCCAAATATCCTCCAATATAGTTGCTGTTTTGCCTTTTACCCACGCTACATGCATGGCTCCAGCTCACCTTCAAAATCCTCCCGCTTGTCCGTCTTCTTTCTATTTCCTATTACCCATGCTAGTCGTTGAGCTGCAATATCAGGGTTTAAAGGTGGTTGCTTGCTGGCTCTCCACTTTTGGATTCCTTTGGCCCGAAGAAATGTATACAATACAATGTTGTCAATACCTTGAGTTCTAGGAATGTAGTAGAAAATACCTATCCTTTGTAATAAGTCATGTACCAGCCAATAGAAATAACAAGCCAATCATAAGTATCAGGCTTTTCTTCACAAATTGATCTACCTACTGCATCCACTTGTTGGGGACATAAGCCGTCCGGTTCTCATGCATGCCCCGTGTTTCATACCTTACCAGAAAGTCCACAACCGTTCGCATGGTCTGCCGATTGCTTTCCTAATTTGAGCCTTTCATTGGCAGTCATGATCTGCTAGAAACCTTTCTTTTTTCAAGGCTGACGTCTCATCGCGCTTCAATTGTACCGACAACTTAAGCTGCTGCACAGCGGGAGCGGTATTGATTAACATAGTACTTGTACCTGTACTGGCTCACTTTATAAGATGATACAGCTTTTCGTATGCCTCCACATACCTCTTAACTATCACTCGACGCTTTGTTAGTGATCATGTTTAGGCCAATCGGCTATTTCCTGAATGGGTATTTTTTTTGCTTATGGTTACTTAACTGTTTCACATAGAAATCGTAGCCTCGTGGATGGTCAACTCAAACGCCCAAATGGAGCTTCGCGAGATCATTCGACCAAATCAGAATCGATATAAATACACATATATTGGAGTAGTTGGTAAGAGTAGGACTTGTATAGACGTCATGACGTCCACGCCACGTATTGAGTTCCCAGTGCAAACTGAGAACCCTAGTTCGCAGCCGCACCACTGACATGGAGATAGATACCCATGATCCAATAGTACATCGCCATCGTGTCAGATGTTGTTTTGTGAGTATACGCGCCTGGCTAGATGAAAACAACAAATGGGCTGGGTCGAATAAATTCTAGATAGTTCTCCACTACGTTCTATAACTACGTATACAGTGATCGTATACATCGACCCAAGATTTTGCCTGGCCTCATTATGCCGCAAAACACAAAAGAATATCAATTAAAGTCCCTTAGCCGACCGAAGCTTGTGTTCTCCCCGCGACACCATTCTTCCGAGTCCAGCACTACCAATACACAATTAACAGATTTACTCCGGATTCTCCAGCAAGAAAATGTCCCACAGAATGGATCTGGTGGCTCTGGCACTGGGCCAAGTTCCATTCATGAGGTCCAGTATTTCGAACAGGAAATGATGGTTGATGGTTTGAATGCGATTCATTCCTACCTCTGGATGGCTGGATCAAAAGGAAATATATCACCACTACATCGCCAAGTTATGATAGGTCGCACCATTGTCATTACCGAAGACCCAGAGCTACATCTCGTGTGGAATCGTGGGACTATTTTTATCAAGCCGCTCCCACCATTTCTTGTCACGGAAGAGTTTTGGAGGATACTTCTCGATAGTAACGGCAGTAGTCACGAAAGTTTGCGGCATCTAGCGAACGGCTTCCTCAAGTCCTATTCCCGTCTGATAGTCTATCGCTCCGATTTCAAAATCGCAAAGGACCTCGGACTTATTCCATACGAAAATCTCGGGTTTGAAGACTGGTTCAACTTTCTTCACCATAGGAGAATTTATAGCTGTCCACCCGACTCCGTTAATATGCGATATAGGTACGGCGAACTGCGGCTCTATCGCTTGAACTGGATATATAGACTATTCAAGTTCCAGCATGTTTACATGAGTTTGGACACATCATATGACCAGTATTTCTCTAGGTGGTGGCCATTTATTTTGTTTGTTGTCGCATGGGTTAGCATTGCATTAACTGCATTTCAAGTTCTACTAGCTGCGAGACCGGAGAACAAGAATTATTCTAATATATCGAATGTTTTTGCTCTGTTGGCTTTGTTTTTCTGTGTTGTTTTAACGGGAGGGGCATATTTGGCGTTGTATCTTGTGATATCTGGGTTGAATCTAGTTAAAGTTTGGCGGCGACGACCATTCTCAGGTCCATACAAGGAGCGGGAGCATTTGGTGTAAGCATTAATATGTGTATGGGGGTTCTGTATGGCGTCTCTCTCTATATATATATAAATTGACATCAGTCCCAATTAAGTGAACATATATATTAATAATATCTGACTTGGGTAATGCCTACGCCTGAATAGTTTCATATCATTCATAAGGTTTTAGGCAGGATAGGAGGTATCTGTGTTTCCTTTGGATTTCGTCACGTATCCTTTTGGGGGTATGCCAACTAGGGTAGAGAAGCCTAGAATGTAATGTATATATGTACATTCTGTGTTCCGACCCATTTTTTTTTTTTTTTTTTAAATACTCATTACTCCTATTCAATCCCAGTAAGGGGACTATGAGGAGTGTGTTCCGACCCAGTTATGGACCACTACTAAACCAAGCGTGGGTGAAAGAAAAAGGAAGGTCAGGATAAAAAAAAGTGAGGTGGAATAAACCAAAGGTCGGGGTATTGAAGAAAGCTTAATGTACTTGTTAATTATTTCCTTCGATTTTCTATATATGCATGTATGTAGTACATGTAATAATCGTAAACCAAAGAACTTACTATTGCACTTATGAACGCCCCCCTTTCCCGGTCAAGTTCAAAGCATTTTTGGATTAGGGTGCCCACAAATAGACCAGACCATCTTGACTGGTTGGGCCAGTCGGTTGATAGGGCCACTGAATAGACCGAAAATACACGTGTCATGGAATATTACATATTTACATACGGACTATGAACGGTATTTTTTTTCGTGAGATGAATAGTACAAGTTAAAGCCGCTGTACAAGATTTACAACTATTATTCCTCCAGATTTTCATAATCTCTGATCTTCACTAGTGGTTGTAGACCGGTGCATAACAATAGTGTTCCTATTCCCACCACTTTGTACAGGGCTCGCTCACCAGGAGGAATGTCAATCCAAAAAGGATTCTAGACTCACCCATTATCCCAAAGTAGAAACGATACGATACCCACCTCCTGTACTTGCGAGTAGATGGGGGCGGTTCGAAAACGTATATATATAAGGCATCTCCTCCTCTGTGTAGATATGTAAGAATCTCTCGCAAGATGCTTCGTTAGAAATATACAATCGAATTTGCTTTATATTTCCATACAGGTTACATTTCGCCTCTCATTACTATTACCCTAGCTTCCCCCCCCTTGACACAAGGTTTTCCTCGCAAGCTTTCTCCATGTCCATCTCTGCTCTCGCGATATTGTTACCAACTGTTCTTTTCCGTGCCTTCATTGCTATAAACTCGACTCCGGCTGCTCAACAAGGGAAATTGCAGTTTCAACCTCTAGTACTCGTTGACCAATTAATTTCGTTAAGGTTCCCTAGGCAATGAATTGTGGATTGTGTCGATGGATGGTCAATACCCATACCTTCTCACGCCGATCCAATGCTCGCCTGAACCACTCCAGCGCTTTGCCATACTGCCCTTGCCTGCCGAATATATATGCCATATTATGAACTCGGTAGCGAGAGTGTCTGGGTGGTCCACTCCCAATGCCTTCTCAAACTCAGCCAGTACCCGCTCATACCACTCCAGCGCTTTGCCATACTGCCCTTGACTGTCGAATATAGATGCCATACTATGGACGGACGGTAGGGGAGAGTGTCTGGGTGGTCCACTCCCAATGCCTTCTCCATCCCAGCCAATACCCGCTCATGCCACTCCAGTGCTTTGCCATATTGCCCTTGGCTGCCAAATATAGATTCCATACTCGAATTCTGCTCAACGTCGATACACATAGTGACAGACGTAGATCGTTCTCGAGACAAAAAACAAAACGAAAACCACACTAGCACCAACAATAACACAACCAAACCTAACCAGAGGGAGCGTCTCATCACAGTAGTTTTCCAGCAAAGCGAACTCCAATGACCAGCAAAAAAGAAACGAAACTCCCCACATAAACCCAAGATCAACCAGCCCGACCTAACCCCAAATGATACCTATTAATCCCAGGGCAAAAACAAAAATGACAAGCCGAACTCGTGAAGAAGCGAAAGAACGTAACCAGGACAAAACACCCCACCCTAACCGAAGTCCAATCCACCCAATCTATACCACATCTATGATGCCAATTAATGCTGCATTTAAATTTTCAAAATGACTATCTGCTCCGACGTTGACGGTCTTGGTGCAGCTCTTCGTGTTATCACCTGGGAATGGTTTTCAGTTATTGCACCGTAGACCATGCTTGTCCTATCCTTGGTGAATGGTAGAGGACCACTGTTTGTCAAGAAGCGAGTGATAGCGTTCCTCCACGCATCCCCAGTGAGTCTTAATGTCTTTCCCTCTATGCGGTCCTCTAAGTCGTTGCGGTCGAAGATAAATATCACTCCACTTCCTCTGACTGCGGCATACGCAAGGGCTACCTCAATATTTGGCGTCGTATCTCTTCCAGAAAGAAGGTTTTAGAACTTTCGGACGATGTCAACAATGAGAAGCTGAGAAATGCTTCTGATGAACCGTTGTTAGCTAGGATATCCAAGCGGTATGTGGAGTCACTTTCACACCTTCAAAAGCTTGTAGATGACGTTACAGAACAAGAAAGGGTAGACGGGGGTTTGATATCTCTGACAAAGCGTTTGGTGGCGAAGTGAATGAACCTTAATGTATGTATGCATGTCAGTAATGATTTTGAACACTATATAGAGTAGTCCATTCCTACCTCTTGTATCATAAAACTATGACCGATGAAAATAATGGGTCGTTTGATTGTATGCTCCTCTTTTGCCCTTAGATTGCGGATTGAATTGGTCAGTCTTTCCTCAAGTGACCTCAGGCCCTCCTTCGGTGCATTCACAAGATACTTAGAGTCGTAGTTGAACTTTAGGATTCGAGCATGTGCCACGGCCGGCAGGAGATACTTAAGCCTGATCACCTGGCTTCAGGCGCACCAATCTAGCATTTGCAACGTCTTCATCAGGAACCTTCTTGATCCCAGTATATATTTGGTTAGCCGCAAGGCCATGTACGGCGATATGTTAATTTTTCACCTAAGATATGTAAAATACTTCGACCATGTTGGCTGACGGACTGGTTATGGCTTGCAACAGGCTTGATCCGCTCGTCTAGTCTTGTTGCTCAATAGATGAATTTACACCCCCGAGCAGTTCATCGCTATGTCAGCTTCAGCTTCTGATGTGCCAAGCAATTCTAATCACAAAGGTTTTTTTTTTTCTGCAGCTGGGGTCACCAGGAGTGCAAACACATTTTCGTATGCTCTGTGAGATTAGATTGTGAACCCGTTTTTTTTGATTGATATGTTCCTCATTCCCCAAAAAAAAAAAGGCAAAAAATAAAGACAAAACGAATCGTTAACAATAAAACAAACAGTTTGAAAGCAACGCGTCTGTTTCCGGGTTGAAGTAGATACTGAATTCCCAACATTGTGATTCTCGCTATTAAATAGCAGAATTATCTGAGCACAGAACATATATCATAGAGCAAGCCAATTCAGAGAAAAGGGTACTCTAGACTCAGTGACTAGGCAGGCAATGGTGAATGATATTAATACGCCATCCCTAGTTCCAGTTGTGAAGATATATGCCTATACTCTCTTTGTTAGAAATCGTACTCTCGCCAGTGTCATCTATGTAACTATCTATGAAACCCTACAAGCACAATTATGATAAATGCAAATGACAAATTGAACTGCTATACGGCTTCGTTGACAAAGGATGATAGGCTGAATTGCTGACATTAGTTTCAGAGTAATGGCAGGAGGTCCCAGAAGCCTCTGGCAATTTATGAGGATTGGTCTTCTGCCCAGGCCCACATGTAATGAGTTTCCTGCGATGGTAACTACAATGCTACGTAGCAGAAATTTAAACTGTACGGGGCCTAGTGCATATTTAGGCAGTGCTTAATAAGGAAGTGACTACCCTGCTGGGTCTAGCTGGCCTTGAAGAACTGGAGAACTATCAATATGTTGTGTTTCAGGATTATCCATATTCTTATAATTGCGAGCACAGGAAATGGTTTCTCTTTCTGGCGATAGGAGCATTGTTACAATAGTCCGGTCTGGGAGAGAAAACTTTTACATGTGTTTCTAATAATATAACAACACGATGCTCAAGAAACACAAGCAATTCAACATTTGACTCCGATCCGAGTCTTTTAGAAAGGTTGGTGCATGATCTTGTCATTTGTTATCATCATGAACAGGACGAGAAGAAAAGAAAGAGGTGGGCGAAGGTTTTAATCTAAAGGATCTGCTAGTCTAGTCTAAACAAGTATCTAAACTGTCTAATACTAATATAGGTAACTAGGTAGTCTTTCAAGGTTGGTTAAGCCCAGCAGGGTCGTCGCTTCCTTTGCAGGCGCCGCCTGAATATGCACTAGGTGGCGTACCTCCAGTAGCAAACATCCATAATCAAGTACATATCAAGATATAGGTACTCGAAAGCAACTAATATGGAAAGACTCTAAAATGTAATCAGATTCAAAGCAGAATATGCAGTAATAGTTAAATACAGGGGATAATCATTACCCTGAAGCAAGTCTTGCTGATCAAATGACCAGGAAAAGTATTTTGCCATTTCATTAATCACGACGGCACCTGCAAATCATCTATTAAGTCCCCAATCACTGCAATAACGTCACTGAGGAGATCAATAACTATAAACAAGCTTACAGACTAGTTCAATTAAGGGTAGGAGGAGGGTTCCCTACGGAGAAGAACATATGTACTGATCAATAGCGTTGATCTACAATGAATGCATGGGATTAACCCCAATTAAATATGTCTCCCACAAACATACATGATGATGGGCAAATAATATTCACCGCTGAGTCAAGAGTAACTCTCTTTATCTAAGCCAGAACCCATGGCTCGCTCGGTGATAAATGTTTGTTCGATACGTCAATTCTACAATTTGGTCAAAGACAGTTCGGATATTCTACCCACCAAGAACGCAAAATCCACTTGAAGTGCTTTCGCGGCTGCACTATTAATTTACAATTCCCTGATAATAATCATCTAATAATACACAGTAGATATAAACAACACATGGGCCGCTCATATCTGGGTCAAAGGCAACAAAGCACCACTATACCGACATGATAGTCTGCACGATTGTTACTACCGAAGATCCGGAGCTGCATCTGGTATGGAATCATGGGATGATTTTCGGAGGGTTAACTTTGGATAGAATGAAAATATGTAATGGATTGCAGATTATATTTTAAAAAACTGGCCATGTCACCCCCCTAGCTTCCTCCGCTTTAACGGTACGTTCTCATCGTTAGCTATCTCCATCTCCCTCTCCATTCGTGGTCTCACAACCTTGTCATCAATTGAAAATTTTTGTGCGTCCATGGGTGTCGTGCCAGTAGCTGTCATTGATATCGGACTGCTAAGCAAGGGTAAGCATAATTTCAACCCGAGCTCTTGAACCTGTTTTTGTTGTCCTATTATTTCATAGAGGCTGACTAGGGAATGGATTGTTTCTTGCGTCGATGGGTGGTTCACTCCTAATGCCTTCTCCTCCCCAACCAATACCCGCTCATACCACTCTATCGCTTTGCCATACGCCCTTGATTGTCGAATAGATGCCATATTATAGACGGTAATGAGAGTGACTGGATGGTCCACCCCCAATGCCTTCTCCCTCCCAGCCAGTGCCCGCTCATACCACTCCAGCGCTTTGCAATACTGCCCTTGCTTGCCGAATATATACGCCATATTATAGACGGTAGTGAGAGTGCTTGGATGGTCCACCCCCAATGCCTTCTCAAACCCAGCCAGTACCCGCTCATACCACTCCAGCGCTTTGCCATACTGTCCTTGACTGCCGAATATAGATGCCATATTATGGACGGTAGTGAGAGTGTCTGGGTGGTCCACCCCCAATGCCTTCTCCCTCCCAGCCAGTGCCCGCTCATACCACTCCAGCGCTTTGCCATACTGCCCTTGCCTGTCGAATATATACGCCATACCATGGACGGTAGTGAGAGTGTCTGGATGGTCCACCCCCCATGCCTTCTCCCTCCCAGCCAGTGCCCGCTCATACCACTCTAGCGCTTTGCCATACTGCCCTTGGCTGCCGAATATAGATGCCATATTATGGACGGTAGTGAGAGTGTCTGGGTGGTCCACCCTCAATGCCTTCTCAAACCCAGCCAGTGCCCGCTCATACCACTCCAGCGCTTTGCCATACTGTCCTTGACTGCCGAATATAGATGCCATACCATGGACGGTAGTGAGAGTGTCTGGATGGTCCACCCCTAATGCCTTCTCCCTCCCAGCCAGTACCCGCTCATACCACTCCAGCGCTTTGCCATACTGCCCTTGACTGTCGAATACATATGCCATACCCTGGACGGTAGAGAGAGTGTCTGGATGGTCCACCCCCAAGGCCTTCTCACTCCCAGCCAGTGCCCGCTCATACCACTCCAGCGCTTTGCCATACTGCCCTTGCCTGTTGAATATCCATGCCATACCCTGGACAGTGAAGAGAGTGTCTGGATGGTCCACCCCCAATGCCTTCTCCTTCCCAGCCAGTACCCGCTCATACCACTCCAGATATAAGCTGTCCGTTCCCGTCATACCGTCTCGCGACCTCACCATACTCGCCAATGACCGACCCCTCACTCTTCCGGAACCCCCACCTGGTAGGTCTGTGAGAGAGATGGCAGGTACCATACCGTAGATATAAGCTGTCAGGCTCTCGCCGCCTAAATAACGATAACACACCTAAATATCTATTACTTCTGTAGGGTCTTCTCGAAAAAGCCTTCCCCTACCTCAATGGTCTTATACCATACGCTTCGTGGGCTTTCATATGTATTGTATAAATGAGTGTTCAAGGATATCTATGATCAAACTTACTAAGAGAAGCTTAAGATAAGAGTATGAGTTACCGTTTCGCCTTTGTTTCTCTACTATCAAAGTTATAAGTAGGTGATCAGGTAGACACCCGAGCGTACGCTGACCTTGGACTTCTTGTTCTCTTTTTTCGGTGACTCCGAAAGTATTATCATAGTTTACGTCAAAGATGACTACTCTATGCTCGTGTCGTCCTAACCCTGAAACTCGCCGCATAATACCGTGTATAACGATACTATCCCCCCGTGTACTTTTGACCTTATCATGACACCCACTTTCCAATAACTCCCCTCCTATATAAGACCCATTCCATACAGTTCGGGTACCCTTTATGCTATATCGTGACCTCACCATACTCGCCCATGACCGACCCTCCCTCTTCCGTAACCCCCACCTGGTAGGTCTGTGAGAGTGATGGCAGGTATCATACCGTAGATATAAGCTGTCCGTTCCCGTCATACCGTTTCGCGAC
>ML121535.1:1234439-1257261 GCA_003788615.2 Terfezia boudieri ATCC MYA-4762 | reverse complement strand
CCTCTTACGCTTACGATTCAAGCCCGCGGACTTGTCGTTTCCTCTTGCGCTCCAGTACACCGAGTTCGTAGAGGACGGCCGGCACCATGGCGTACGAGCTTAGGACTTCAAGTTGATGCTGAGTTTCATAGAACACTTACGTGGCTTCCTCTCGGACTCCAGTGAACCCCTTTCTGACTGGTTATGTTAGGCGTTAGATTCCCGTTTTCTCCTCGTATGTTAGTTTGCTGGGTAATAAAAGTAGCCAGTATCGAAACCACCTTATCATTATGTTCTCCATCCCACCTGGTGAGGTATATCACATAGTTTCAGTAATGACTGTACGTATGTAATTCCGATAGCACAAACGTGTTAGATCGTGTTCTCTGATACTCCCGTATCGGAGATATCAGAGATCATAATCACCGTAACAGAAAAATCCTTGTGGAAAGGCACCTAGAGGACGTAGTTGAACCCCTTGCTAATATTGCGCAACGCGTAGCCGCGATCCAAATCCAAGTGTACCGTACGAAGATTTCTGTAACCTTCTAGTAAGTCTCGCTGAACTGGATGATGACAGTGTAAAAGACCAATATCGGTTTGTCAAACTATAAGCCGAACACACGAAGATACTTTGGTTCGGTTGTACCAACCCTGAGCCTTCGATAGGAAACCCTTATTCATGGTAACATGCGTGATAGTATTAACAGGAACATAACAATAACTACGTTATGTTAGACTAGTACTCGCGGTTATTATATATCCAACAACTGTTTGCTAGACGATGATAACTACCAATAGTTGGTTTAAGTGACGGCGACCTTGTAAGTCGTGACTTGTTCATACCAAGATGATCACTGTCACCAAAGTCTGAATAGAGGAGGTTTAACCGTCTTAACCACGTTACCTCGGTTCCTCTATCGGTGCGTCAATGGTACTGCGGGGTCTTCTCTAACCTTAATAGAATGCTATAGGGTAAGGCGGGAGGGCTTCAGGCCGTCTTACGGTTAAAACAACCTTCTCTTCTGGAAAATCTCGTCGATTCCTTTTTATAACTTCGTCCAAGCCCTTCTCGTTTATATTGACTCCATCACGAAGTACCATGGCCACCATATCCCTTTTGAGTCGAACGTAACGTTATACAGATGGCGGTATTTCTTCGGATGAGCAGTCATAAAACCTAATTACGACGTTCACTTGTCAGAGACTTCGAACCTAAATGGTTATAATACGTCGCGGAATAAGTTAAGGTACGGGTTGATAGCCTGTTCGGTCTGATATGTCGTTAACCAGCGAACGAACTATACCAACCTTTTGAATTACGTCGCCCCTTTAAGTGACACGTTCTTGGATGTCTGCTCGTCGTGTAACAGCCACGACACTTCGTCACCGAACATCGTTTTCTCTTATTGTTTACCGATAACCAATAACTGTTGGAACTACTGGACCTCAGTAAGCTGGACTCGCTGATATAAGGTGGCAACGTCTTCATCAGGAACCTTCTTGATCCAAGTATATACTGGGTTAGCCGCAAGGCCATGTACGGCGATAATACTAGAATATCAAAATAAGCTATGTTAATATTTCGCCTGGGATAAGGCACAACAAACTCAGCAGTAGGGTTGTCTCCCCCGCGCTCAATGACGTGCAGGCCATCATCTTCGTTATACTCTGGCTACGTTGACACATGGTTAGTAAAGCCAAGTACACAGGTAAATGTAGCATACTTCGACCATGTAGGCTGAGGGCTGGTTATGGCTTGCAACAGGTTTCCCAAAGGCTTGATCCGCTCGATTACTCTGGTTGCTCAATAGATGAATATTAACACCCCTTAGCCGTTCATCGCCATGTCAGCTTCAGCTGCTTCTGATGTGCCAAGCAATTCTAATCATAAATGTTTGTTTTTTCCAGCCTACCCAGTCATATCTTGAGTACAGCTACACTTTCCTTTCTTCGTATGCATCTCACTTTCAAATTCGTAAGTGCTGCCAATATCTGTCTTGGCAGCGATGCGGAAATGCTTACATAAAGAAGTAGTTGGCGAAACTTGATATAACTTAGCCTCGTACCCAGGCTCTTGAACGTGAGAGGTCATGTGATTGGTTGCGATTCTGCTTACTTAATCAGTGGTGATTCACATTTGATACCTCTCCCCGTACTTAGAGCCTGGACACAAACCCTACACAAATACGCTAACCCTGTTCAACGATCAGTTTCAACGTCGCATCATCCTGTTGATTGACCTCATCCAATTGTTGTTACCGTCGGATGTATATCTGTTAGGCTAATTGATTGAGGTACTTCAATTGATCGTGGATGTGCGTATGTGTGTTGTTTTTTTCACTAACATTTATTTTTGACGTCAAGGCAACACAACAGGTTCGAGGCTACATCTATTGCAACATGGGGGCTCCCAACAAGCGTAAAATCAGCGTTGCAATCGCTTCAGAAGCTGCAAGCTCCGTGAAGCTGAGAAGGGTAAACAACAGGCGAAGGAAAAAGAGGTACAAGATACTGGGCCAGATCAATACAATCGGCCAACCGAACTTGATCTCAAGTGGGTGAGGTCTGCAAACACTATTGCGGAATGGAAAAATATGGTTCATGTGTTCTGGGGCCAATACAATTTTGTCTACAGAGGAGAAACAACCGATCGCAGGGCTGCACTGTTCACTGAGCTTTTGCCGGACAATCTGAATGCCTATGACGAGGAACTCAGTGAACATTTCGACAATGTATGGGGATGATACAACGAATTCCTCCGCACACGAATCAAATTTTATGGCGACTGGTTTCTTGATAAAACTAAAGCTGGACAGGAGCTCATGGAGCCACTAGCTCGCCAAAGAGTACCTCCACAGAAAATCGATGATATTCTCAGTCCAGATGGCTTGGTCTTCGGTAAAAGAGAGGTTATCAACTTTTACCTGAAAATGCTGGTTCACGTGGAGACAGATGTCCTTCCTGTGGATTTTAGGAGCAGCCATATTAGTTGGTTGATGGAGGACGAGGATGATATCTGGTATGACAAGATGAGGCTTTTGGCCCTGGGGTTGATCATGCTCTATGTGAGGGTCGAATGCAAGAAAAGAGGAAGTTATAGCGCAAAGGCTATGAACAAAGATTTGTCAATGACCGGGTTCTCTTGTGATTCTTGTAACTTAAAGGACTCTATTAAGATCTATTACTTCATTGAACTGTACTATCAGGACTGTTGTATCCATAGTTGGTTATGTTGCTTGTTTTGTTGACAGGTTTATATTGAAGTATGCTTCAACGACATAAATATTACTTCAATAAGGTAAAGAAGACCGTAGTATTATTAATTTAGTAGTATAGCAAAGTTCTACGGTCACAAGTTCTCACATTAGTTATTAAATATATATATAAATGCATATATTCTTAATTAGCTTACACCTAGTACTAGTGGCCTCATATAGCTTACATCTAATAGTTGACGTAATAAGGGAAAGAAAGTTCTACGGTCACAAGTTCTTGTACTATGTAGTTAGTAAACATATCTGTATTCCTAATTAGCTTACACTTAGTGGTGGCGGCTCTATACTATTGACTCTACTTAAGTTGGCTTCATATGATAGAAATTGGACGAATTATGGTGGCCAAAGATATTTTACGGTACTCTGAATATAATTATAGTCAGCTGAGGGGGGATTGAAGGAATTCAAGTGAGATAGAAACTGGAGTTAGTGTCCAGGCTCTAGTTACGTTAAAATCACAAATCAAATATGTCTTGGCGACACCTAGCGGCACCAAACTAGCCTCGTACTATTTGAATCAACCTGTCTCACGTTCAAGAGCCTGGGTACGAGGCTAGATATAACTAGCTTCGCCTTATATCTACAGTCGTAGACAGGATATTTATATGCAGTTGATGAATGCACCCCCACCTAGAATACCAGCACATACTATACCTAAGTATATATACAGTACTGAAAATGAAAATTCTCCTCCCCCCTTATTGTATTCACCAAAGCAATGAATTATGTGCAAGCTTAGATAAAAGATGCATATGTTCTTCATTTCTTGTTCTTACAATATAGGATATATATCTATTTGATAACACATCTCCCCATTCGGGGTACTTACAAGTTATATAAGTATTTTTGCCGAGCTGTCAGATCCGGTTCATTAAATATCTAGTCCTTTTTCAGAAGTTATCTCGAAAAGACGATAAGTTATGAATGTACTACCTAAATCCTCAGGTTTTGATATCCCTTTACTTCTGTCCTTTAGCAGAACCCAGTCTTAGACTTGTGATATTAGTCTCGATTTTAGTCCATAAAGTCTGCCAAAGGAATATTCGATTTCCCTTTCAGCTGTACTGTACGTAATATTATACCCTGTAGAAGGGAATTGAAATGTTGCATATCATGCTATCCATTCATGATGCCAACATTCAAAGCTTGAAAACGAATCATTTAAAATTATGACACACATGTTTCGTTTGGCACCCACACTAGATAAGACGCAATCATATTCCTAGCAACAATACCAATGCACGTATAAAGTAGCTGCATGCATTTACATGCACTAAACCACAAGTATCTTAATCAAACCTTGCTCAAATTTTTTAGAGTGCATGCATCAATAATGTTGAGAAATAGTGGTTGCGTTGAAGACGGAGGGCGAGGCATTACATAATTGGCTCCGAAGATTAAAGCTGAAAGTTAATTACATTTAAAAGACCACCTCCCAGAGCTAAACAAAGTAAATGAGCGATAGCAAAGAACACCCTTAACATCGCTGGGCCGTCTACCAAACGTAACTTAACATCGACAAATCCAGAGAATAAAAGGCAGGAGGAAAAAGTTTATGCACAAGAATGTGAAAGAAAAATTGCCAGATTCCTAGCTTTCCCATCATATCCCATCACCATGTCCTACTTTCCGCGCATCCTTTTAACTAATATCTGCAACCATCCGATCCAGCTAGCCAACACGAAGCCGATGTGTTATATCCACCCAAAACTCATTCAGTAATGAGAAAGAAGAAAATCCAAAGCCATTGCTAAAGGACATGCAAAGAAAATCGTTTCATGGTTCCACGCGAAGGTGAAATTAGAAAACCAAATAAGAGAGCAAAGTAAATGATCCATGAACGCCTGGCTATGCCTGAACTGATTGAGCAGTTTGCTGATTGATCACTGGTAACATAGGTGGGGGAGCGAATGGTGGGTAATAACCTGGTCGAGAGTAATCATTGCCGCTGAAGTACCCGTAGCCAGAAGAATTCGCCTTCCCACTCTGGGACGAGGTAGGCCTTCTATTCATAGGCGGCCGACGCCTCTTTTGTTGAGGCTGTTTGAATTGTGGAGTATCCTCAACAAAACCTCCTGGCGTAACACCCATTTCTCTTTGGTGCTGTTGGTGCTGCTCTATCATATCATTCTCCTCTTCAATCGTCATTTTTTCCCCATTCCTGCCTCCAATATGTGGGGCCCTCCATGCCATTCCGCCACTTCCGTGTGAACTTGGACCGCCCCAACTACTCCTCATTGGATCATATATCCTTCCGGCACCCCTTCTGCTGCGTGATCGTTGTTGCTGAGGGGGTGGTTGATGCATTAGATCTGATTTTCTCGCAAGACCCATGGGATATAGATATGCCCCCCCTCCCAATGGATCACCCTGTAATATTGCCCTACGTGCAGTCGCTTCATTACGAGACAAAATACCATCACCATCCAAGACATCTTCAAGAGAATTGTTACTAGATGTCTTTCGAAGAAATTTCACAGATTTCCTGTGATTATTGGGTGGTGATAGTGGGGCAAGCGTTGTTCCAGACCCTTGTGGTGCATTATAAGCCGATGGCAGGGTGGTAGTCGAGCTTGACCTTGATGGGGGCCCCGAGTTAAGATTGGGTTGTGACTGAGACTTCCGGAAGATATTATAAATGGAATTGCGCCGTTTAGGCCGCAGGTTATCTTCTTCATCATCCGATGGGGGTGGAGTATGAAGGTCCAATACCACAGACAGTGGTGAAAGTGGTTTTCTCTGCTCTGTATGGCTACTCTGCGGTCTCGAAGCTGGGGTGGAGGATGAGGGCGGAACTGCCAAAGACCCCGGGTGTGGTGGAGGAGAGTTGAGAGAACTAATGGACGTATTAGACCCCGGTAATCGAGATAAAGTCGACGAGGATACTGTAGAGGTCGCCGTTGAATCCGAGGTTTGTAAAGATAATTCAGTATAACTCATTACAGACGAAAATGACGAAGATGAGCCTGAAGGAGTTGGAAGGTAAGGAGCAGATGGGGGGATAGACACTGCCGAAGATGCTGAAGAATTTGTGTTGCTGTCGTGCTGGTTTGGGCCCTGTTGTTGTGATTTGGAAGCCACTTGATGGGGTGCATCATCCTTCTTTGCACAATGAGACCTTCCAAACAATAACTTCCTTGTCCTCCCTTCCTTTCCTTCTTCCTTGACATTCTTTGTGTCATCGACACTTTTCCGGGAAAAAAGACGGCGCATAATTGACTAGAATTTCTTGAAACTGTACGACAAACGAATGTTGAGGTGTCAACCGGGGGGGATGACGGTTTCTTATATGACGATGGCAAAACAAACGACGTGATTGAAGAAGGGATAAAGTTCGGCCGTACGAAGGTTAAAAGTTTGGTACTGTAAATTTGACAGGTCTTTACTAAGTAATAAGGAGCGTTGACGGAACTCATAGGCCAGCGGGGTGAAGGAAGGGGGGGGGGGGTATATTCAACGAGAAGAATGGCCAAGTGGGATGTAGGCAAGTATTGGAGGACCGATGCGACCTTCGTTCGATAGGGAGCTGTGCCTATGGACTTGGGGCAAGGTAAATTGAAACTGCCTGCCAGTGGGGTAGATTCGGGTTCTCCAGAGCGAGTGTCTACTGCAGCAGCGGAGAGAAGGGAAGCGACCGTTTTTGTTCCTGGAGGAGGGGTCCAATTGCCAACCCGGCAGCGGACAGCGCTGGTTGCTCGACAGCCAGCAGCGTGGGCACGAAAACAAGGCAAGCCGCAAAACAAAAAAGGGCGTAGGAGCACAATGATGCTGTGCAGAGTATGATAATCCCTAGATAATATGCACCAGGCAGAGGTTACAAGACACCAGAAGCGCGAGGTAGAGTACAACGAACGGACGCAATGAAATGGGGAAATGAAAAGGAAGGGGCTTCTCGAGCCCTATCTCTCTGCCTTCTAGGCCAAGTTGGAGCAGGAAGATAGAGCCATGTTGTCATCCCGTCTTTGTTTCCAGGACCATTTGCTTAATTTGAGGAGGACTGGGAGTACATACTTGATTCCTTGCGTGCAATCGTAGCATGCACTGCGTCCCACACATCCTGGGCTGCTCGAGATGGGTGGGCATCCCTGCCTCTCTGCTCGTTGAAAGACATGAAGGTGGGGGGGGAGAGGGGGGGGGGTATGGCTATAGGGGCTGGCTGCATGCTGTATCATATACCAAAAATATTGAAGTTTGAATTGCATGCCTGGGACCGATGAGCCAAACGCTACCCCAGGCCGATGCCAGCACCGTCCGACGGGTCGGCGCACACTCACATGGGCTTTACTTTAGCTTTCCGGCATGGGCATAAACGCGCATGGGACTTCGTTAGCCTACGCAGTGAATCTCGTGAAGAGAATCTAGATGTGGTACAGCTTCACAAAATAACTCACCAATCGACATTGGCGCACTAGCCACTCCTGCGGCACCACTTGAGCCCCAGTGATTCAAATCAACGCGTTGATCAGAAATTTTCTTCATGAATCAAACGTGCCACGCGCAACCCCCTTAAAAGAGTTGGAATATAATATAAATACAATTCGGAAACTCATACCAAAAGCATACATTCTACCGCCGCTGCGCATATGGATTACAGAAAGAAGATCCAGTGAGATTTCGGTTAGTTTTTGCGGCAAAACAATACCGACCCCCGACCCCTAGGTAGTCTGGTTGCACTACCCCTCGCATACCGACCCTAACTCTTCTTACTCTTTCTATCTGAACCTGACCCCTGCGCCAAGTTCATCATACTAACCTCAAAGAGGGAGACCCCCAACTCAAAAATAGAAACAGGATGAGGCTGAAGGCTCGGTTTGATAACGAGATAGTCTGGTTATAACGAGAGAGCCTCAAGGTTTCCCTATTGCGAAAAGCGTCAAACGCTACTGCTAAATCCGGAATGGAGCATCTGACGATTCAGTCCCATATTTGTAAATATAAACTCGACGTAACAACTTATATTGGTAGGTTGCCATCCCTACCGCTATGTACAGCTAGGTGGCAAAACAAACCACACCCTCCCCTGCATACAGAGGGCCCAACGTTGCATATTGGAGAATTTTGTATGGGTTCAGGAGTATGATATTCCATGCATTTTATGCAGGGTTGTATCAGAACTGTTTGGAAAAATCTGGCCCCACTTCGTGGCAGGGAGGCCAAGGTGATTGGAACGGAACAATCTGTTGGCTTGATCGACATCCAGATTAATGTGAAAAGCATAAGAAACCTGTTCCGGTGCAGTCCTTAGTTGTGCAGTCCTAGACTTGAAGCTTAACTAGTGAAAACAATTATGACCTATAACAGACTCGGTCATGTATGAGACAAACTTTAGACAGATCTGTCCAATCGGCTACCCTTGATTAATGTGTTTGACCTTGACTTGTGCCTTTCTGTCCTCTTATCTTGGGACGAATCCCGAAACCAACTGAGGCTTCAATTCCCTGGGTTCATAGTGACGCCACTACAGACATGCCAGGTTTAAACTACATAGATGGTTCTCGTTATCATTAATTTGTGAAATTGTCCTCGGTCAAGACTTATTTCCCCTTGAAAGCGATAATGACGGAATGCAATTTGGAGCCATGCACCTTCAGGGGCGGCAAATAGGATATCATGGCAGGTATGTACGTGGCATTTCGCTTAGATGGACCTCTGGGCAACAAGGAAGAATGTTTGATCGGTGATTTGATCGGTGTGCGGCCGCAACGCTGAGATGGATGAGAGTGGGATGACAGGATTACCGATGCAAGGATCAAAGGGAACCCAAATTCAGGGTACTAGTGGACACAGCAACTGAACGACAGTTACAGATTTGAGTCTTTTAAGTTGTTTGGCTTGTAGCGAGAGTTTCTGTACTCGGTATAGCAATAAATCATCACAGCTTGCAGCGCGTTGCACAGAGTATTTCTAGATCGATACAAGTATATTTAGCAGTATCCAGGCCTGCTCACTCACTTTATTACCATATTTTCATTCGCAATTCAAGTATCTAACTTCCTAGTACCACCTACCCTCCATTACCCAATGCAGCATCCGCTTCTTGCTCCGAGAAAATAGCCCGATCCTTGTAAGAGGCTTCGGGCCGCGTCATGTCCTTAGGTCGATCGCGGGTATAGACTATAAAAAAAAAAAAGAAAAAAGAAAAAAGAAGCCCAATGCAGCATACACATAACTGTCATCCATCTCTGCCCGTCGTATCAAATACTGCTTCGATCTTGTTTGTCACCAGGAATTGCCCTGCATTAGCATCATAACGTATCTACCAACTATACCCGGCGGTCACAAACCCACATCAGTCACCCAGATCCTTCATTGCCAATAGACACTGAAGCATCGCGGCACCTAATGATTCCCTCTTTGCCTCAATAATTAAAATATAACCTTTCTTCCGTACCTCAATCCCATCCATCAATAACAAATTAATCATACCCACTGGTCTCGCTATCCTGCGAATAATCTGCTTTTCTCTGAATAATTGCACAGTATCGCGACTTGTTGGCTGTATAAACTCGTTGATAATTAGAACGATGGTGCTAGCCAGACTAAGAACGATGATGAAAAAAGCCAGATCATTGGTATTCGCCTCGTGACAATTTCCACGTACAGTTCATGCTTCTAAGCCCCTCCGGTCGATGCTATACCCCGCTAGCGCTAGCATTTCTTCAATCGTAATTGCCGCCGAATTGAGACATTTCATTGTGATCCCTATTCTCATTTCGAGATTTCTTTGACGAATAGGACGTCTTCCAAAGGAATTTCCTCTTCTTCTGCCGCTCATCACCCATTTCTAAAAAAAAAAAATTAAAACCCACTAATCAGCGTGTACTCCGTACCCTGAAAACTAAATGAAACTTGAACTTGCCAAGTTACTGGAAGAAAGAGAACATCGACAACAAGACACTGCCATCTCATAGGTCCGCTCACAAATATAGGAATGAACGCACAGACAGGAAAAGAATCGGCTCTAGGATAGATCGCAGGCAAGCAACGAACAGCAGCCACCGAGCATCCGAGCGCTCTCAAAACGATATAGAAAGGAAGCTCGCGAAGAACCAGGATTCGGCATTAGAGGAGTCGAATGGAACAGACACGTTCTCTCCACCTACACCTGGCTCCGTACGACAGAGGTCCGCCAGAAAAGCATACCATATTAGGAGATCCACGTCCAGCACCTGCGACTACTGCCAACACCCCAAGAGGATGGCGCCCATATCGTGAGCGCCTTCCCGGAATACGCACCATTCCAAACATACCTGAGGGAAGCTAAGCAATGGCCCGACCTCGACTGACCCAGGAAGAGGAGGAAAGTTGTGATGCCATATAGAAGCATATTTCTCTTAGTTATACAGACGCCTGGCCAACAGGACAGACCGCGCTTCAACTACCAGTCAACATCATTGAATTTTTCCCTAACATTCCGACTGCATATTCATATATACGCCTTTTGTTTCAGGGTTTTTGTACATAGACGGGTTAACTTTCCTCGCTCCTGAATCCATCCGGGATTCCGGGTAGCTCATCATGGCCCCCATACTGGGGCCGCGAGTTTTCTTTAGAAAGAAAAACAAAGGTTAACTGGTTAAGAGAGCACCAAGTGAATCGTATGTGGTAGGCTTTGCGTTGCATTAGCTGCTTATTCAGCGTCTCCTTCATATTCAACTTTATATTAGAAACTCACCTTGCACGTCATTTCCAGCCACAGTGCACAATTATACCGAATCAAGAAATATCACCAACAAAATCAACTAAACGTACCCGCAAGGAAACCTAATACAAGAAACCTCAATCCTATTCAATAAAAATTAATAAACATAGCTTAAACAGCCAACTCCATCCTCTCCGCTGCCATAGGCCCCCGCATTATTTCACCCATAACATCTGAACCTGGTGGGAATCAACCTCGAACACTAGTTTCTCCAGCTCCTCTCATATTACCGCCCGCCAACATAGCTCATCATTCCCGAAGACAATTTGTTTTCCTGCAACCCCATTTCTATCCATATTGAAACCAAACGACTTTTAATTTCCTTAATCCAATAATCAGTCCACCAAGGAATTGGTTAATCGACTCATTGTTGGTATCAAAAAGAAATATGAAGGTTCCACTCTCAATAACAAACCATTTCATGCAGGAGTTGCCAGAATTCGGATGAATACTAATTCAAGGCACATAGTTATACTGAATCTAATGACTCTGGATATGTCAGCGGAAAAATATGTGCAGCCTCGAGTCCAACCCAAGAATTTCGAGCAGACTGCCCTGTAAGGACGCATTTTCGATCACGCTCACGGACAGCATCACGAATCGGTCCTAATATCGTACGTACCACTGGCCACCAAAATCGTCTGGACTAACCAAGGACCATAATTGATGCATATCAACCCGACAATAGCTCAATCATATGAATAACTAAGGAAATACCTACCATTCGTAAGAATGAAATAACTCCCTCGACAAACGTACTGATCATTTCTTTGTAGCTCCGTACCATCTTCATGTCAAACAAAAACACTTCCACCATTGAATCAAAGTTCACGTTCCTTACACCATTTGTAAGGATAAAACCTCATCAGGATCATTGGCATCGTAGATATGGACATCCCTTCCTGCTGAGCGATTTGAGGCCTTGTACCGAAACCGATTATCTTTGCTGAGTCATACCAAAAATGAAGTGAAGAACCATTTGCAACGGGTGAAGAAAAGAGGTGTCAGATTCAAATTAACGGACGCTTAGAGTCTGACACGGCCGGGGGAAATCCCGGCTGTAATCAATACTGTAAGTACACATCTAGTCGTGCGAGCGCTGGGGCTATAGAAAACCAGTTTTCCTGTTAAGTTTTCCTACATACTATTTCCTCCCGTAAGGCACTTACTCAGGAACCAAACAGCAGGCATGATAAAATCTTTTATACTTTATTCCACTGTAGTCTGTTTGCCCTTACGCGAGACTGATGACAATTGCCAGGAGTGTTGTTATCACGGGGAATTCCGTAGCCTCTTTCCCAGAGCGCTTTTGTCTCCCCACGAGATACTTCCCTTTTTGGCAGTGGATAGTAGCAAGTGGCTTTTACAATTGCCAACTCTAACAGACAGTTGCTTGAATAGGATATGTGACTAGATGAGTTTCCCTTTCCACCCCTGACCTGACACTCCGCCTAGACCTTCTCAATGAATAAGGTAGAGGTCTTGGTTTCTCTTGTCAGCGAAAATCCTCACTCAATCAATCAACGGTCATTTCTCACCAAATTGCAAAGGGACAGATCACACCACCTGGGCTTTGGATTGACAGAAATAGTTCAAAGTTTCATTTAGTTCCATATTTGTATCTCTAGCCACATACATAATGGCAAGCTTGGATGGGATTTATGCTTGATTGGCTTGCACCTGCATCTGCCCCTTTCAGCCAAGACTTAACCTTTCACACATCTACCGGGGACAGAGATCTTGGGGACCATCACCTTGGCGTGCTACTCAAACAACAAATGCGTAGCAGTGCCAAATTACGGCCCAGAGGAATCATCCTCTTTCGTAAAGCATGAATGCAAGATTCCTAGAGGACATGCGGGGGGAAAAAAATAAAAAAGGAAGAAAGCAAAATAAAGAATAGTTGTAGTATGCATAAACTGCACAACATGATGCATATGTGTATGTATGATATGTGACAAATCCGTAACTGTTCACTATGGATTGCATGATATGATTGGAAGCTGGAAGATCTGACAGACAGCATATAAGAACGCACATATCTCATACTCGAAAACCCTACTCAAACACTTCGAAACCCCCTCGATGTCCCCTTCTGGTCAACCTCCCTCTCTTGGCTCAATGCGTTGGCAGTTAGTTTCCTAAGCTTCACTGTCAGTGGGTGATGCTAGATCATGAACATTGGAGGGGTACGTTTTTTTTTTTTTTTTTTGTCTAAATGATTATGAAGAGACGATGTGTGGTATATATAGAAAACATTTCAATCTTCACAAATTGCAGGAACTGTTCTTCTAGCCGATTCAGTTAACCCCCCGATTCTTGGTGTGAACCATCACGCCACATATACCGTAACACATACATTTGTGGGGCCATTTCTGAGTGTCCTGAACCAATATATATCACAGCTGCTTCATTAGGTCTTATTAAGGAAAACCAATCGTCTCTGCCCTTATCTCTACTCTTCCAATTACTTCTTACCACCAGTCAACCCTGTGCCCCTTCGAATCGACGTACAGACTCTTAAAACAAAAAAAAAGAAAAAAAAAAAGAAGCCTTGTGCCCCTGAATTGAATGTATATCTCAACATTTGCGCAGCTTATTGATATGAGATTTGCTGGTTGCACTCGCTGGCTATAGCAGCAATATTAGATTGATATCCATTGGAAGTTATATCAGCTCCATGCTTCTGGAGATTGATCTAGAGTGACCTCGCCAATTTAATTTGTACAATGGCAAGGCTTCCCTTACCACCTTCAACGACCGATGGATACCTGTTACATGTGGTGGTGGGTTTTTTTTTTTTTTTTTGGGGGGGGGGTTTTGAAAGCATGAACTTAATGCACTCAGCTCATTTGCATCAATACTAAAATCTATTTATGAATGCTGACACTTCCACATGCTGCTATCATAGTCCTTAACTTGCTGTAGAGCTAATATAGTCACCAGACGTGGAAATACATATATCTGTATTTATGAAATACCGATATATTTACGAATCTATACTGTGTCACAGGAATGGGAATGAAAATAACTTCCAAAGATGAGGGTCAGTCAAGGAAACTTGCGGTGATAGCAACTGTCACACGATATTAAATATCCAAAGTCAAGTAAGCGCACCCAACTTGGTTTTCTCCCATTTTTTTTCTCCCTAAGCATATGTAATTGCCACTTTAGTTGTGCATGTTGAATATCTCACGCTAACAACTAGAGTTTTAATAAAAAAAGAGATTTTTATATAATCAATATTTCGGGTATGCTATCTATCACGCATCAACTACAACAAGAGACAACCCTCTATTAGGAAACATATTCTTCTTTAGTTGTAGGTTTCCTCGCTCATATATATAACCTCCCAAATACCTTCTCGGTGTTTTTATTATTTTTTTATTTTTTTATTTTTCGTCACGACTCCTTTTCGACAAATGCACCAGCTCATATACATATATATATATCCCTAAACTTCGGATAAAGATTGAACATCACAAGTTCCCTTGCGTGTAGCATACTTGCTGTTCCAAACAAAAAAAAAAAAAAAAAAAACCAATGAGAGAAAGCTGTGGGCCACAAGAGATATGGAAGGTTTTGAAGGTATTCAAGTCCGTTCTCTCGCACTGGTTTCTTTTGGTCATTGATTTAATGTATATATATATTTCCTGGTGGAGAGGCTGGTAGGGTAGGGTAAATCAACCAATACCGACATGTCCAAGGGGAGATGATTGCTCCGCCGAACTCATGATATAGAACATCAAATAATCTTCTTCTTTCACTGCATCTTCAAGCACAAATTAATATGGGATTAACCAGACGAAATCACTCGTATAGGTTACATGTAATTTTTTAAATCAACCATATCTGTATGGGAAACCGGAGAGTGGCATTTAGGAATCTTTTACAACAAAATAGTTTTTATCTGATCCTGCATGCCCTCAAAGTTTGTTTCGATAATAAATCATTATCTTAACTCTTTTGCCCTCCAATCAACATCATCAGCTCGCTGGTTATCACAAAACTTTTAAAAATAAATCGAATCAATGGGTCAACTTCACATGCACGAAGGGCTGGGGGGGGAATGGATTTATTATCTGATTCTCTCATGCACATGCACTATATACCCCCGGTATTTCCAGCTGCAAGCCGAATTAAGCATTACATATCCGCTCAATATCAATTCACATGGTGAGGAGCTGCGTTAGTCCACACCAAATTGCGGCATGACTGCTTACCACCTCATTTAGGGCACGAGATCACCCCCTTACTGCATTCCATACCAGGTATAGGCTCCACCCATTTTCCTGCAGCTGTGTATGGTCACTTGACATACCTTATCTTTTACTCAGTCCAGGAAGCTGTTACCCTGAACTCACAAGTACCCGCGCCCATTGGATTGATGACACGATCCATCTAAGAGTCCCCGATCATCTGCATCTCCCTTTTTTTTTTTTTTTTCCTTATCTGCACCTCAGCCGGAATATTCATTCGGCGGATAGCAGTCGCCGATTGAATTCGAGCCCCGCATATACATCCCTTATCAAGAGGATCTGTCCCGGCACCTCTAATATCGGGCGTTAGCCTCGAACAGAAGACGCAGCTTTTTGGGCCAACCATATAACAGTTTTTGCACTGAGGTAACCAGACTCGAATTGAAGATCTTCTACTAAGGGGGTGCTGTCTGTATATTCCATACGATATCAACTACTGTTTTAAAAACCACACAGTTTCCTCGGGAGATTTAGATGCAACTGTAGCTTGATAAGCATGCACATTCCCCGGGGTATTGAGGTAGCTCACTTGTCTATCGTTCTATGAATATATTAGAACACTTCATTATCATACATCTATACACATATCAGAAGCGAGGAAGTCTTACATGCTGATATCTTGTGTTATGGAGAAATTATTGCAGTATGGCCTGATCTTATGTGGCCAGCTAGTGAAGATTGTGAAGTCAGATATTGTTCCAGTGCATACAGGTTCTATACCCACCAATCATCCAACCTGATTCGAGAACCTGGATTAATGGCCATGAGTTATTGATAATGCAAGTAGCCACCGGCATTACAGCGAGTTTTATTCTTTTTGGCTTGCCCTGGAATTGATAAGGTGAAGCATACCAGAATTATATTTAAGGTAACTTGAAGTACTTCAGAACCAAACAAGAGCTCCTTCTCAGGTGTGTTGAGAAAACCAAACGGCAGATAATCCAACAAAAGAGCTCAGGATTAGAGTTCCGGTATCATGAGGAGGGAGGTATTCAAGTTTCAGAGGGTAATGGAACTCGGCGAATGCCATAAATCGGCTTGGGATGGGATGGTGAATCATTCTCATGCTCCGCGGAATACTCGCCCGCCACCCTGGAAATGCGGCGTACGCACTTCTGCATGCTTCCTTCCTTCCGCATTACTTTGGGAAGGGGGGGTGGCGCGGCGCGGGGCAAGTTCGTTTGTATCCCACTTCCACTACCTATCTGGCTCTTAGACCTTATTTCCCCCCATCCTCCTATTGCAGCTGCGCCACGCATGCAGCTATCTACGCAAGCCATAGGATGCATGCATGCAACACTTCCATTTGTTTTGTTTTGCCTCTAGAACCAGAAGTTCGTCTCGCCGCCTGTGATGCTGGAACGGAAGCAGGGATGATTGAGACGGGATTCCATACACACGTGGGCTGGTTTGAATTTTTATTTGCCGGTTTTCTGCGATGCGTTGGTTGGTCCATGGAACGATTGGCGAGCTGAAGCGGGGGGAAAGAAGAGAACCCAAATAAGGAGAAAAATGTAATTATTTACTTTTACCTACAAAATACTAATGCTGTGTCTGCAATGACTTCCCAAAAACTCAAAAGACAAGGCAAGACAGGTCCGTACCGGTAAACCAAAACCTTAGCCATGCAAGTTTAGTAAATCAAGTGGGTGGGGTAGGGAGGTGGGGAATAGCGCGTGTGCCGCGGTGATCCCGAGCCTCTGGCTGGCTGTCGAGCAATTGGTTGGAGATTCCAAATGGTTAGCTCGGCGGACGCCGCGGGAAAAGAAGCAATTATACACACATGAAGAAAGAAAGTCACCGAGGGTTGCGGCATTGGTATGCAGGTTCGGACCGAGTGATTCCTGTGCTTA
This sequence comes from Terfezia boudieri ATCC MYA-4762, assembly GCA_003788615.2. Taxonomy (NCBI): domain Eukaryota; kingdom Fungi; phylum Ascomycota; class Pezizomycetes; order Pezizales; family Pezizaceae; genus Terfezia; species Terfezia boudieri. Next base: position 1,240,190 of record ML121535.1, on the reverse strand, counting down.
TTTTTCAGATGGCGCAAGTATATCAAGCAAAATTTGTTTTTGTTTTTTGTTTTTGTTTTTTTTTTCCTGGCCGATCCGTGAATTTCAGGGTTTTGATACTCGACTGAGTTCTATAGATAGATGGATTGATATTTCGACTGGGCTTATTATATGGGAACTAACTTACCTTACAGGAGGAATGGGGCAACGATGATCGAGAGAGGTTCTTGTGTTTTTTTCGGGGCACAGCTTGAAATATATTATACAGCCTATGGCCTACAATCGATGATGGGCATACATATAATAAATATAAGGTAATTATGTTCTATTCAGCCATACATGATTGCGCGTGGCACGGGTAGACTTCGTTTTACAGCCTTGTTGACACCGCTGTTTTCGGTTGCGGGGTTATTCCCACCCTGATTCAGAGTTTACGCATCCCGTCTCGTATTGGTCGCCATCTCTCCGTTGAAATGCTCGGCTTGGCGCATGAACTTGAAAATGTATCAGTGCATAGGTATGTATGTATGTATGCACCTTGGTCTATGTAGGTCGATTGAGAATCATTCTGGAGCAGAAGCATTAATAATGAACCCCTTCCCCCCCCCCTAATTCCACTCGATTCAATGCTCCCGCCCCCGCCCGCTCCACCCCCTCCTCCCCCGCTCTGCCCGGTTCGTATAACAGGCATGTGCACGAACGTCGGTCGTCCATCTGGGGCCGCGGTTCCGGCTGAACAGACAGCTAGGCTTTGCTTAATCGAGACATGTCATGTACCGGTATGTGCGTACCGTTGTCCCGCCGATTGGCTTACCCATACAAGGCACGAGACTGACCAATACATACATGTGCATACATACATACACACATAACATGTATGTATAGGTAGGCTTGAGAGCTTGAAGTGCATGCCTTGAAATGCACTTTCTAGGTACCTACAGTACAATCCTCATTAGCAACGTCGCCTGTTCCCCCCGCTCCATGCACGTTTTGTCTTAGTGGATTGTTTGGATGAACTACTATACTAGTACTTAGTAGCTGAGTATTCCGCACTAACCAAACTCAGTAGCTCAGCCCAGCACATCGTATCCCTAACATCATCCACAACAGACTAAGCTTCTTACCATATAGGCAGCATCCCTACCCACTTTTGGATGTAGTCTGGTCCTGGAACGACTAGTCTGTGGAACGACGCACCTCTAAGTAGATGTACATGTGTAACCAACTACCGAATACCGCAATATGCCGTATCGATCGAGACCGCGACTCGTTTGACCCTGACTCATTCCCGTGGGGCCCCCCACTCCTTGACATCCTCAACTCGCGATCGTGAGCGGCAGCGGGTCAAGCAGGAAGAAGTGTAGGGAAGGGGGGGGAGAGGGGGAGGGCCAAGCAGGGGGCCGAGCCGAGCAGAGGGTTGAGCAGAGGGAAGAGGTTGCGGCGGTAAGTGGTGGTAGTTAGGAAGAGGCAGAGGTGGGGGGGGAGAAGGAGCGGGGGTGGGGGCTGAAGTAGCAGCAGCTGCAGAGACAAAACATTGGTGGGCATGGGTCTGAATATCAATCACACCATCTCTCTACCTGTATATTATAGCCCCTCCCAATGAAATACAATTCTTTGTATGCAACTGATTTCTCCTTCCCAAAATCGAGATTAGATTTGGCGATTTTCATCATGAATTGGGTCACACTTCTGTTTTCACCTTTGGACAAGCACTGATAACACAGGGTTAAGTTATTACCATGTGGGGCCGCCATATCGGTGACTCCTAGAATATTTTCCGGTGATCTCGTGTACCCCGATTACACTAGAATTCATATAGTCGCGTTTTTTTTCTTCTTTCTTGAAGGTTGAGTCTATTGGATTATGTATATGTATGTATCTACAGTATGCACTTTGCGGAGTAACCAGGATTTACCTACTGTACATAAGTGGTGCAGATCTCTGTGGGTTCCATCAATGAGAGCCGCGCACTAAAGGAGATTTCGTGATTCGTCAGTCCTACTTCAACGAGCACGAGGCTAGGACATCACTGCAGTGCAGTGCAGAAGCGACGCAAGGCGGTTCCTGAAGTGTACCTAGCATCCAGGAACAACAAAGTACTTTACCTGGACAATAACATGTAACCATTTGTTATATTCATCGAAATCGTACACCCCCCTAGGATACAGTCGAGTCCTCTCATTTCCAGCCGAAAACTGCCCCGTCCACCTCCATTCCTATTCTTTGCTTCCATCCCGAGTTCCGTCCCACACAGCCTGAGATTCTACATATCTACTTCAACGTCCTAAACTTCTATCTATCAGAAGATGTCGCACCGCAAGCCAACCCCACTGCGCCACGACTGTTCCGTTTCTTTTAATAACCCAACATCTCTCAAAACATAACCAAAGAAGCCAGCGCGCAAGTAAATAACATATAGGAATGGAAAAAGAGACCCCGAAATATAAAGGTGATTCGTATCAGGCCAACCAATAGCTGAAAAAAACAAGAACGGTGCATCGGAGGCCTAGTAAAACACATACGAGGTAAGCTGGAATGATATTCAACCATAAACACAGCCCAACAAATTGAACCCATGAACAACGAGGTGAGATAGGTAAAGTAGGACGGTAAAGCATCAGACACGCGCATTATTTAAGACAAAAAGCAGATAACCAACCCAAGCCGTCGCCCACCTATGATATAAGGGAAAAAATATAACAATGTTGTCCGGCAGTAAAACAATGTCGAAGGTAATAATGCTGGAAGCTGGACGTAAAAGTAGGAAAAGTGACTGCAGTTTATGGCCACATCGCTTCTCTAAATCTCCAATGCTTCCAGCTTTTCCAGGTCGAGTGAACTGCCTGGAATAAACAACCCAATATAGAAACCGTAGCTAGGAGTTTACCTCCTAAGTACTTTACCTCCGTTCATTGCCTTGGCTTTCCTCGCACCTTCAGTCGCCAGCCTGTCAGCTTGGCTATTACCATCTTCCTCTCCACCGTGTCCTTTTACCCACTCAAAACCAGTCTTCGCGCCAATATCTTCTCTCTCCTGCATTTTCTCTAAAATCTCTTCGATTAGATCTTGGTTGTCAACCTTCTTTCCTAATGTCGTTAACCAGTTATTTCTACTCCAGTTGTGATGCCATAAGGTGACACAGTTGATAGCGTACTGCGAGTCGGAGAAAATCAGAACTTCACGATGCCTAGGCGCTATCTCAAGGGCTCGTTTTATAGCGCTTAACTCGGCTCGTTGGTTTGTTTGGCGAGTACCACTTAGTGGCTCTGAAATATTTCTGCTAAAAGTTAGTTAAGAGGTGGGGTGAGTTTGGTATAGTTGTATGAGAGAGTGATTTGCGCGCGGAAACAGTGATTGAAGGCCAGCGAGTTGGAAGGAAGCCTACCTAACATCGTTGCTACCAAACCATACCCCAACCCCACCAATTGCATCCTTTCTGCCATTCCCCATGGTACTTCCATCTGTGTATATCTTTAGTACCGTGGTTTTCCTGGGAACAGCTGGCTTTGAAGATTTGTGTTTCTTGGCCCGATGTCCGTCTGTCCCCTCTTCAGCAGCATGCTCTTCCTCGAGTTGCCTCGCTGCTGGATCAATGCCGTTAAATTCATCTTCCAGCATCCCATCGGACACCGTTTCCCCGCTTATACTCTCGGCATCTGCTACAGACTCATTGACTGTGCTTTTCCTCTTTCTTGATGCTGTGGTAGCTGTTGACACAACTGTATCCCTTCTCGTGGTTGTCATGTCTTTTGAAGCCCTGGTTTTTCTATCTTCCGGTAAGGGTGAGCTTGGTACGCCCGGCCCACTAGCAACGAATGCCTCTGCTTCTTCTCTTGTTGCGAATGCTTTCACCTTCGGTTTCTGAACCCCGACAACCTGCTCTTGGGCCGCTTTCCATGTCGAATAAACCCCAGGGCACTTTCCACTTCTAACTCCATACCACTTGGCAACGTAAACAGAGGAGTCTGGATCTAATGTTGGGTCATTTCCCTCCATGAAGGATTTCGCATCGGCCTCCGAAGCAAAGGACTTGACTATAATGTGAATTAGGTGTCAGCCGGGCCCCCCCCCCATTTTTTTTTCGCACACATCAAGCAAGAGGCTATAGCACTTACAGGTGGCCCCCTTGAATCCCGTAACTTGCCCCAAACACTCCTTCCATGTGGTGTATATTCCTGGGTTGTAACCCTTGCGCACAGCGTAATACTTCATTTCTCCAGTGACCCTCTTTCTCTTGGGGACAGCCCCTGATGCTGGTGGGGATGGTGAAGCCACGGTGACTTTAAGGATGGAAATCTTCTTTTTAAGGTGCTTTGGCCTGGGTAACGCAGTGCGAGAAGGTAGAAGTCTTCGGAATTCTCGATAGGATACTAAATTCGGTGGGAGAGTAGATTTGAATGGAGCCGAGAGCCTCCTGAATACGCTCTGAGGCAGCGATTTGGGGGTACTGCGGTGCGAAACTGTAGCTGGGTTTTTGGTGGTACCGGTCGAGAAAACGCGGCAGGCGAACGTGAAGTTCCTGGATGCTGAACTCTTTACAAGGCGAAAATTGCTTGTGAGCATTTACTTGATTCAATGCTTTTATTGATGCATCCATCAATGGTTTACCCCAGAAAACAAGGAAACTCACAATGAAGGTTATTACAGTCGATTGTGCCGAGGGAGTTTGCTTACGAAGTAGTGGGGTTTCGCAAGCTGAAAAAACGTTTAGAAGGGCATTAACTTCTTCGAGCGGTAGTAAGACTGTGATGCAAGTCAGAGCCTGATTCTAAGTGCAGTACCCATGCATGAGCATGTACAGATAGAAACAGAACAAATAGGAGTTGGTAGCAAGTGGTATTACCTCCAGAGCAGCGACGCGATGTGGCGGGTGTTGTAAGAGGGATGGTGGGAGTGGAGTAGATTTAATGGGGAGCAGAACTGTATCTCACGCTCTGTGCGTTCGACGGACGAAGAAAAAATTGTGGGAGGTTATAACAGCAACCCCTTCGGTCGAAATATGGACCCTTCCTTCCCTCTCTTCTCCTCTGCTTCCCTTACTTTTCCTACACTAGGCTAGACTTTCTGTTGGATGAACCCCCTAGTCCCTTCGAAAGTTCACTGTTTCTCGGGAGGGCGGTATTTCCTGGCTGGCTGGTACGAATGGGTCGATGGAATGGATGTAGAACGCAAAGCGGGCAACTCGAGCAGGCAGAAGGGGCACAAAGCTGAGAGGGGGTGGGAGAATGACATTTTATTTATTGACTAGCTATGTAACGCAGCCATGTCCGAACCGGCTCAGGCTGGATGGAGGAGGAGTGTGTGGGCAGTGTGGGTGAGGGTGGATCTGTAGGGGCGACTGTAGTAGTGGCCATCCAACAGCCCAAGACAGATGGGCGGGCAAAAACATGAGGACGGCGGGCGGGGGTTGAATGCTTCTCTGCGACGGAGCGACGAAGGGGGATGGAGGGATGGATGGTGGATGGATGTGATGGATGGACAGGCAGAAAGAAGAAAGTTAGCAACCGAGCTTTCCCGCAAAATACAAGGATGCAATAGGCAAGAACTCGCCTGGAGGAAGGGGGAATATAGTAGGCAAGAGAACGCGCCTGTGAAGGAGGGGGATTGGATGGGTTAAGATCAGTTGGGATGCGTCTTGCCTGGGGTGAGAGGAAGGGAATTTGAAGGAGGGAATGGGGCGGACGAGGAGTGAGAGAGGGGGGAGGATGGGCTGTGGGTGAATATCCAAACGCGTTAACGGTTCTCAGCACAGCGGCGATCCTTGAGGGGGGG